>JAHLSL010013310.1:275809-359763 GCA_025920805.1 Petroica traversi | reverse complement strand
GCGTTCGAACGGCAACGGACGCAGCTCCGCTGTGCGCTCGCCGCCTCAGGACGGGCTAACACCCGCGGCACTGGGCGGGGAGGCTCCTGCGCAGCGCCCCAAGAAACGGGGTGGCACTCGAGGGTCTTCTGTCCCTTCTTCGCCGTGACAGGCCCGCTCCGCTCTCCTGGGGCTGCAGCTGAGTCGCTCCCTGTGCCCGAAAGCACGAGTGATATCTGCGGTCTCCCCTCGCAGGTGCTGAGAGGAGCTGCCCGCACCCCGCGGGTCGCAGAATGGCTGGAGATGACTATGAGGAAATCCTCAAGTACTATGAATTACACGGGACAGTCGGCACAGGTGGGCTCAGTCTGTGAAAGCAAACAAGTCTGTGTGATGTGTCTGCTCACCTCGGTGTTTATCTGGGAGATTAACTGTTGCTTCAGAGTCTGTGGGCCATGGTTTCTCGGTGTATTTTGCGGGGCGCAGCTGTGGAAATTTATCTGGAATGTGGTGGCAATTCTTTCTTCCTCTAGCAAAGATGCTAGAGGAAGTGCTGTGCATATGGTATTTGTTCAGGGTGACTGAGATCGCGGGTGAGAATGCTTGTCGCCATGCGGAGCTTTATACATCTCTGTTTCAAATTTTAGGTGGGTTTGCAAAGGTAAAGCTTGCACGGCATCGTCTCACTGGTGAAAAAGTTGCAATAAAAATCATGGACAAGCTTGCTTTACAGGTAATCCAAAAGATATTTCAGAGCTGGTAATGTGCTGTTCTTGCTGAGTTCTCAGAAGCGTGTGTGTGGCCTGTTGCTGTGGGCTAGTGGTAGATGCTGTAGGTGGGAAAATTTTAACACCATCACAAATCCTATGCCCTCATGTGGAGAGTGCAGTCTTCTCTGGCTGTAAAACTGAGGCAGTTACAGCTTTAAATATAAATAACTAAATAAACTACTGGAAGTCAAAAAGAACGGTAGTGAGAATTATAGCATTATTGTACTGCCTCTTTGGGTTTTACTGGCCAGTATGTGAGGAGGGCAGCTGAGCAGTGATGGTGCTGGTTTGAGTTTGAGCAGTTCTGATGTGCAGGCTTACTGTGATGTACAGGCTGTCAAACTGATTAGCAATTTCGTACTTTGCTGTTGTGATCTTTTAGGATGACTTACCTCGTGTTAAATTAGAAATCAATGCCATGAAGGACTTGAGTCACCAGCACATTTGCCGGTTGTATCATGTGATTGAGACACCCAAGAAAATATTCATGGTTTTAGAGGTAAGGAATAGTGTTTCTGCCATGGCAAAGATCTCTGGGTTTAGCCACAGAAATAAGTGATAGCAGAGTCCAAATGAAACAATTGTTAGTAAATCATCTCAATGTTAAGAGTTTCCAGGGTGCTGTAGTTTAAAAATGAAGCTGACCAAGTGTTCTGTCTCACTGTAAAAGTCAGTTTTCACTGTTTGCAATAAGCAAACTGATTCGATTCCCACCTCACGCTCCAAAAAACAGCCCTTAGCAGGATATGCGGGACCTGAGAAGTGCCACAGAGAAGTCACCTCTTGAGCAGTTTCTGTCACCTGTGCTGGTGGTGTGATATGACTGTGGCAAGAGTCAGGCTCTTGGGCTTGTTGGTTCTGTTGCACAGGGTCCTGGGGCATGCCTGGGTGCTGCTGGGATGTAGCAGAGGGAAGGAAAGAGAAGAGTACCTTCTTGCTGTCCAGTGTTTTTGTTCATGTTTTCATTTCATTACTGTATCCCAAATATATTCTTTTGTTTCCTGATTTCATGCAGTACTGTCCTGGAGGAGAGCTGTTTGATTACATCATTTCTAAGGACCACCTTTCTGAGGAGGAAGCTCGTATATTTTTTCGGCAGATTGTTTCAGCAATTGCTTATGTGCACAGTCAGGGATATGCCCACAGAGACCTCAAACCAGTAAGTCTGAACAATAGTCAGATTTGCACAAATAATAATGATGACCCACTTTTATTTCTCTGAATGGAGCCCGTGTGAGTTGTCTTCTCTGTTCTTCTGTGCTTAGAGCTCTTTAGCTAACACTTGCTGAAACTGTTATTTCTACTTACTGCTTTGTTCTTCAGCTGAGCTGGATGTAGCTGTATCTAAGGAAGGAGCTTCCTCTGGAAGAGAAGCAGAATAGTGCACTCCAGTTCAGAGTGTAGCAGACCCAGATTTTATTTTGACTGCTGGTTAGGCATTTTTCTGTCCCCTTTATTTCAGGTTGTACCCAGGGAGAGTTGATATGGTTTCTCTCTGTTGTGCAAAGTGTTATGTTCTGACAGTCAAAGGAAAATGTGACTCCCACCAATGTGAGGATTGGGCAGGGGGTGGGATGTGCCACAAGATTGATCCTGTGGCTTTGCATTGATCCTGTGGCTTTGCTGTCACCATAGGAATTAATTATGGGCTTAGGGAATGGAAGCCTGGAGACCATTTTGCTAAAAGTGATTAGAAGTTTGCATGTTTAGAGACACTAATAACTGAGAAAAGCAAATTCTTATGGTACAAACATTTTACTAGACAGCTCATGAAACTCTTCTCTCCAAAGAACTTCTCTCCAAGAAAAGCCTTCTGTGCCCCTGTTGGAAGGATTTGATTTGTAGCTGGAGACCTGATGGATTCATAGGATTGTGAGATAACTTGGTTGTCAAGTGACTTTTAAGTGCTTTTGCTTTTATCTCCTGTTTAAAACAGTGTCAGACCAAACTTCTTCATCCAGTCATATCTTGGACCTCTCCCTAGGATGAGACAGCATAATGTTGCTGGGAAACCTGTTAAGCTCTTCACTTCCTTTTTTTATGAGAAAGGCTTTTTCTTAGTACCAGTCTGAATGTCTCCTGATGCTTGTTGACTGTCGTCATCCCACGATGTTCTTCTGTGGAGGGGCTGGCTCTGTCTCTATGCCCCCTTTGTAGGAATTTAAATGCTGTCATGAGCACTCCACTGAAGCTTTGTCACCTACAGGCAGAAAAAGCATCTCTCCCTCAGCCTCTCCTCACTGAACAAATGCTCCAGCACCCTGGATAGGCTGGTGTCCATCCACAGAGCTTACCTCAGTTTGGTGTCTTTTCTGTCCTAGACAGTGGGCAGAAACTCAATGTGCTGTTCTCTCTGTGCTGAACAGAGAGCAAGTGGCTTCCCCCACGTTGCCAGCTCTGCTTCTTTTCCTTTTCCTTACCACCTCGGATATCACTGGCTGCCTTTTCTGCCAGGGCAGGTTGCTGCCTCATGGTTTTTGCTTTCTGTCTAGCAGCCCCCTAGGCCTTTCTGAACACGTAGGAGCTGGTATTCCCCATCTTGAATACAGGATACATTCATTAGCAACAGGTCAAAATCTTCAGAGGAGAGATTTAGGTAAAATATGGCTGGTAATGTCAAGAAGAAATAAGGTGTAAGTAAATGTGGTTTCTTGGATACTTGGTGCTATGGAAGAATTCTTTACCATTTTCTCCTTTACTAGGAAAATTTGCTGATTGACGAGGAACATAATCTGAAGCTGATAGACTTTGGACTTTGTGCAAAGCCAAAGGTAAGGGTGTCAGTTGCTCTCACAGCACAGCTTAATTGGCTACAGTGTGCACATGAAAATTGCAGGCATGACTTCAGGGTGCAGTGCAGAGCCTTGCCCTGAATTGATGCTGATGGTGTAGTTGTCACCCCACTGTTAATTGCTTGGTAGGGCCTTAACAGTGTGAAACAGTTTTACATTTTCTGAGCAGAATACCAGCTTTCTTCTCTTACACTTCATCTTCAATCCCAATATAAGGCATGGATTGCCTTGTGTCTAGAGTATCTACTCTCACAAAGTCTTGTACTGTAAAGCTTACGTTGGTGTCCATCTGGCCCAAATAATTTTCAATGGCATGTGTTATTTTCATAAGATTTGTCTATGTGTGGAGATTGTGCATCAAATCAAAAGATTCCCCTTACCTTTACAAAGTCTCTGGATCCACATGGTTGAACTGAGTTGTTTACCAAGTTTAAAGTTGTTTCCTTGTGGCTGCTCTGTTGGTAATCCTCACATATGAGATGGGTGCTGGTAAGAAGGACTTCAACGGAAAGAAGGTCTTGCTGCTCCAAAGTCCTCAGATTGTTTTAGCTGAGCCAAATTAAAACACTTTGCAGAAAATCAGAAGTATTAGACCACCATCTTGGTGGTACAATGTCATCTCACTCTGATCTGCTTAGAACAAATCCCAGGCTAAGGAATGATATTTTTAATACAGAAGCATTTTAGTTGTTCTTCATTAAGTTACTGCCTTAAATATTGATATAAATATTTATCCAGCCTCATGCCCAGTAGCTCTTGGATTACTAATTCCCAATTCCATCTGTTTTCTTTCTGGTCACAAAGCAAAGTATTCCTATCACAGCAGGAGCTGCAGAAAAGGCTGCTGGGATAACATGTGAAGGAGCAGCTTGGGATCTGAACATTTATAGGATTCTCCTGGTCTTGGATAGTTTTTGCCTAGTAAAGCCATATATTATATCAAAGCAAAATATTAGGTGACTGACCTATACACAGCAATTCCAATATACACAGCACTGGAAAATGAAGCCTCTGAGATGTCTAATATGTTGGGGCTAGAAGACACCATCTGTGCTAGAGCCAATATTTCTTTGTCATCAGTTTTCTGTGTTGTTCTAGGGTGGCCTTGATTACCATCTGAACACCTGCTGTGGAAGCCCAGCTTATGCAGCACCAGAGCTGATTCAGGGCAAAGCATACATTGGCTCAGAGGTAGGTGACACAGTTGTGGGTTAGGGTGTTATTTCTCCCTGCCCACCATGTATTGACAGGTGGTAAGATTCAGATATACTCCCTTGGTGTCTTTCTTCAATGTCATTTTGCCTCAGTGGCTCTCAGAAGTTGAGTGACTGAGAGCAGTCACAGCCTGGAATAGTTCTTAACCACAGATTCTGCACCTGGCTTCTTGACTAATCTTTCATTTTCACCAGGTGTTGCTCTACAAAAAATAACCTCCTTCTACCACAATCCAAGCAATAATTTGTTCTGTTAATTATCCAAGTCTTGTTGCAAATTTCGGTGCGGTCTTAGTATCTTGTGTACTTTGCCTTTGAAATCTTGTATGAAAACTTGCTCTTTATACTCTGCAGTGTAGTAAAATCAGGGAGAAGAAAAACTGTGACCTTTATTTTATCCAGCTTTGATTCCATGTCTAGAATATTGGAGTCTGCTACATGCCCTTGTCAGTGCATTCAAAATGCTGTAATTTCAATCTCCTCAAACTTCCTAACTGTCTGTGCTTTTGGATGGAGTCAACCTTTTTTCCTTTCCCTGCTTTGTCCCTGACCTCTAACTCTTGCTTTCTTTTTTTTTTCCCCACAAAGTCAGTGCTTCTCAAACCTCTTTTGTCTTTATGATTGAAGTGGGAGTTGCAGTATGAGGCACATAGACTTTGCCACGTCTATACAGAGAAGAAACAGTGAGGCTTTAAAGCTGATTGTAACTGTACTGACAGCTGTCATAATCACTAATACTTTTGAGTACAAAATCCCTTCTTAAGAGTTTGATTTCCTTTTTGTCAGTGAAATCCTTGTAGGTTGAAAGTATTGCAGCAATTTGGTGACTTAAGGAAAAGGGTAATGGTTTTACTAGTGCTCTAGTTTCTTGAATTGAAAATTCTGTGCTTTTGCTTCGACATCAAGCGTTCTGTCCAGAGTTAAGGAACCTACTTTCCACACGTTGTATGTGGCCTTTGCCAAAAGGAGACCTTGTGATCGGTCTCTAAGCTGTTTTAGACAGATGTGGTTTCTGAGCTCTCACTTTTATCTTTTAGGCAGATATTTGGAGTATGGGAGTACTGCTGTATGCTCTGCTGTGTGGCTTTCTCCCCTTTGATGATGAAAACATCATGGCTGTCTACAGGAAGATCATGGTGGGTATTGATGATACGGGAATACGTGAGGAACAGGAATCACTAAGCATTATGGCAGATTTTTGGTTTCTGATTTGAGCAAAAAGGCTTATCTGCTGAATTTTGTTATGCTTTGCTACTCTTTTGATCAGTATTTTGTGGATTTGTTGATGTTTTCCTTCAGCCTGTGTAGTATTCTAGCTTGGTCCTATGATACAGTAGAAAACTGAGTTTCAGGAAAAGCATTTCCTTACTAGTGGGCTGGATTTTAAAACTGAGTTTATATGTCTTTTTCTTATATTGTATGGATTTACTGAAAATACTCTCAAATGTCAGCCATTCTCATGTCTAGGAAAAGCGGGATCCTGTATCTGCTATTATAATTTTCTCCTCCAAAAGGAGTTGAATAAATAGTAAATAGTATAATTAAGTCATTGGTTCTTTCCCTGTAAACTCCTCTTGATGTGGCTAAACAGCTGTTGTTCCTCATCACACATATACCTGTGCCAGCCACTTCTGAGCTGCCATAAAAATCTGTGTGGATAAAGCTTGCTCTGAGTTGGACGATGAACAACAGTGTAGGGTAACAGCTTTGGATTCCTCTACCTCATTGTTCTCTCACCAAGAGTCTGATACGTCTAAAAAATGCCAAAAAAACCCTCCTTGAGAGTATTCAAGGACTAGTTTTGCAGGGGACACCTGACACAGGTTTGCACAGGAAATGTTTTTGGGGCGCATAACAGTCTGAGCTCTATAAAGCACCCAATTATTTCAAAGAGTGTGGATTTTTAATCTGGAATTGGAGTACACTTGAGTACCTTGACAGAAAATCTCTAGGAAGCTTAGTCTGAGTTGTTGGAGAGAACTTGGAAAAATTTTTAAAAAGGGAAAAAATAAGCAAATACCATCTAATCCAAAGCGATTAGATGAGAATGGCGTCAGATGAGATGCCATTAAAATTACCTGACTTCCCCCTAACCATATAGTCATAGAATATCTTGAGTTGGAAGAGAGCAAAAAGGATCATCAAGTCCAATTCCCTGCTCTTTGCAAGACTACCTAAACTAAACCATATGATTAGAAGCATTGTCCAAATAATGCTAGCAAGCACTTACAGTTTCTCAGTAACATTGCTATAAAGTGGAAACAGCTGGGTTGTCAACAGACTTGAGCTGCCTTTCCCCCTCTGCTCATGGTGTGAACTGTGTTCTACCCAGAAGGTCAGTGTACATTGAAAACATGTCCACTTTAGAGCATGCTGTCATGGGATGACAAAACTCTTTTTTGGTGCTCATTACACCAAGATACAGAACCTGGTAAATGATTCAACTGCTTGAGGTATTCACTGAGCAGAGGACTCAGATGTGAAATGAAGATCTCAGTTAAGAATGTCAAAAATTATTCTGTAGTAGTTAGCATTGTCCAGCATGGACAAGAACTATGAACTGAGTTATTTGGAGTGACACAGTATCTGCCAGTGGAATGTGTTGAAGAGAGCTGAATCAACAAATGAGGTTTTAAAGCTTAATCTGGAAGCAATCAAAAACCAATCATCTCACAGGTGTTAAGATGCATACTTGCTATTTCCACTCTGAATTTGTTTAAATTTCATGTGGTTGTGAATTGAAAATTGTTTCAAATGAGGACACCCACTATTGTGGAATTTAATTTCACACATTTTATATCCTGAAATTTATTGTAATCTCATCTTGAACCTGTTGCTCCAAGTCAAATCTGTTGCTTTAATCGAATTAAAATCATATGACTTGCATGCAGTGTTAATTCCCTGGAATGTTCCACATCTCTTCTTAAATCAATGGCTTGACTTTTTGACTGAAAACTTAAGCTGTGGCATAAGTACAGTAAAAAAAAAATTACTTCCGGTTTGACTTTATGCACCTAGCTGATATCACAACCTATTTAACATCCAGTATTGCCCACAGTACAATAGATGAGAATTGCTCTTTGTTATGTTCTGTAGCAATCTACTAAAAACAAAATGTAGATCACCATTGTAACTTAATTTCATTGTAAAGCTGTATTGTAAAACAGCCTACAGAGCTATTCATAAATAACTTACTAATAGTGTCTGTAAAGATATAACTGAAATTCTTTAATCTGTGATGTCAAAGCAAAACATTCTCTGATTAGAAATGTAGCTGCATATAATACCAACTGTTTTGTTATTAAGGCATTTGTCAGTAGAAAAAAAACCTGCCATTACAAAATGACAGTAACATTATTTGACAATGACTTTACTGATTTTTATTTTTATCTCAACTTCATTGAGAAATAAACAATTCTTGGTGGTGAATTTGGTTTTCAGCTACTGTTACACCTCACATCTGGGTGAAAATTGTTTTCCGTTTTCTCCCAATCAAAAGTAAATAAACCAACAGTAAATAATTACATTGAAAAAATCTCATGTGCTAGGTCTGTAACCATTCCCCTGTCTACTGTATGAGATTGAAAGTTTAGCATTAGATGTGACCTGTTCAAAGAAGAATACGATAGTTCTGAGGACGGTATCCTTTTAGTGTCTGAAAAGAAGTGATTTCAGGGAATCTTCACATTGCAAAGTGCTAGTATGTGTCATTCATACTGCAGTACATTTGCACTTCTAGAACTTCAGTAATGTGTTAATATGACTGTCCCAGATTTGCCTTTGACTCAGTTTTTCTGATGAGAAGGAAATCAGGAAAAGTCAGTCTCAGAAGTGGCCTACACTGCAGGAAGTAGTACAACTTTCTTCTTGGGAGACAGACTCAGTAAACATCTACTGTTGAGTTTTGATAGTTATGAAAACCAATTAGAAGTTATTCCACCTTGGGCAAAAAGCACATATAAGCAAGGGACAGCTCGGAAAATACTTTTTTATCCTGTTCTGCCAGAGAAAGCTGTTCTTCTGCTCTCTCTCTCTCCAGTAGCACTAGGCCTCTTTTTTCCACCTTCCCTGCTGAGAGAGTGGGAGGAAGAGGGGTTTGAAGCTGCAACTGAGCCTTTAGGTTCAGATGCAGCAGTTCTAAATTCCAACCATGACCAGGCAGGGCCAAGCCCTTGCTCTCCCCCTCTCCTCAGCTCAAACACTGGAATGCTGTGCTCAAACAACCAGGGCAGAGACCACATGACCATCACAAGGCCCAAGAGAGAGATTAACCCTCTTAGTGCCTGGATGAAACGTGCAGACCTCCATTGTCCGCTAACAAAGAGAGAAAAGAGTGAAGACACCTACAGAAATACAGCATGGAGACTCTGAAGTCAGTGAGGGAAGCAGAGCTGATGCCTAGAGAGAGAAGAATGAGAAGTGCCTCAGTCTTGAAGCTGAAATTTCTTTTGTGAAACGATAGTTTACACTAAGCTAAAATTTTCCCTGTAACATGTGCTCTAATGGTCTAAAGGGGGGATGTGGCATTCTGACAATAGCCAGTGAACCAGGGCATCTGCCTAGAGATAAGTAGATACTGAAGTAATTGCAGCCTGATGTGAAGCTTCAACAGAGATAGAGAAGGGTTGTGATCCAGTCCCTTGCCCCAGGGATGATAAAGGAGAACTTACGTTGCCAGCAATGGAAGAAGGGGATTTCTTTACTGCTATAGTAGAACCACTTCTCCTTAAAAGTGTACTCCATCGGCTGCCATGGCCCACTGTAGTAGCTGTGGAAAGGCTACTACTGTGGGAGGGATCTTCCAAAACAAGCAGATCTTCCTCCCAGGAAGCTGCTTGATGTGAGGCTGGAAAACCGTAAGAGAACTGTATTTCTTCAGGAGAAAACACCTTGGTAAAGCAAGAGAAAACTCCTTTCCCTAAATGAACTGAGAAAAGACTGTTTTAGAGGTAGTTAACTGACTGAAAGTTGAGTGTTGACTTTTTTGTGTTGTCAATGGAAAAGAGATAGGTGAGAGAGGAGAGGTGTTCTGAAGGTTTATTCTGGTGCTTGGGTTTTTTTCCTTTTCAGGTCTGTTAATAAACTTAAATGCTTTAAAGTTGAGCCTGCTTTGCTACTCCTAATCCTTGTCTCACAGCAAAATTGGGTGAATTTTGGTAAGTGTGCTGGCATGTAGCCAGAAACTTGAACTGGCAAGCTCAAACCACTACAATAATTGAACAAGGCAGTGGAGAAAGGAGCATGTTAGCTGCAAAAGTGGGTGGAGATGGAAGTATCACACAAGCAGAGTGGATGAAAAATGCAGCTGGTGATTCAAACAAGGCATTTTCCTTATTAATCCTGCTGGATTTTTGTACTGCCATGACATTTATGCAAGTCATTCTTTAAGCTGAGTTCACACATTCCTGGTTCCTTTTTTCAAAGTACAGATGTCATTACTGTCCAAGTAATTTAGTACTTCCTTTTGAAATTCAGTGTTAGTTCTAAGCCTTCTTGTTTTGCAGAGAGGAAAATACAGTATTCCAAACTGGCTCTCTCCTTGCAGTATAATGCTCCTCGACCAAATGCTGCAGGTAAAGATTTCTGTTTCAATAGATGTATAAAGTTCAATAGATGTGTAAAGTACTGTTGAATTGGTTCAAAACATTACATCAATGAAATATTGTAAAACATTCTGTGTTTAAATAAGTTTAGTTTTTACAAATTTTTGAGAAAAGATTACCATTGCCTTCAGCTGAAAAATCTTTGAGAAGAATGTTTGATAACAAACATAATTAAGCAAAGTTTAAATGATTCAACAAAGTCTTCAAACAGCATGCGTTTGGTTGTTCTTAATGTGCTGTAAAAACAAGAGCTGTTTTGGCTAAGAATCCAGCCAGTGCTGCATATCCCTGGAAGATCTGTTGTACCTGCTGGTTCTACAGCTGCTCTCTGAGTTCTACAGCTAAGATCTCTGAGTGTTAGGCTTCATTTTGGTGAAGATCTGAAACAGAATTGGTTTTTGGTTTTGTCCCTAACCATCTAACAATCTGTGGGGAACATCAACTGTTTCTTCACTTTTTCTCCACAATTTAAGTATCACTTTGATTTTTATTGCCCATCAGGTTGACCCAAAGAAGCGGATTACAGTCCAACACTTGTTAAAACACCCTTGGCTCATGCAAGGATTTTCTGATGCTGTTCAGTGGCAAAGTAAATACACAGTAAGTACTCTGATCAGATGAATACTAAAGCATTTCATGTAATATTTGCTGGCTTACTATAATCCTCATAGTGCATGGTATGAAATTATTTGTTACAAGATGAGCTTTGAGATGGTTTTGGTTCTTCTCTGATTCTTTCACCTGTTGAAATATTATTACTTGCTCTTGATTTCTCTTGAGAAATTTCAAATGTGTTTTCATCATATTCTGCAGCTGAATCGGCGGAATAACTGAATTCTCATCAAAATGTGAAGTACTTCCACATATGAATGACCAGGACCTTCTCTAGGCTGCTTGATCAATACTTTATTTAATGTGCAAAACGCAAATATTCTGAAGGCCATGCTAGTTATGGTTTATCTTGAATGTAGTTCTCAATAATAAAAATTCAAATTTAATTGAAAGAGTATTTTTCCTGTCTCTCTGTCACTTATTTACCTTATGTGAGAGATGAAGGCAGTATGGAGAGGAGAAAAACCAAAATAATGTGGCTGTCAGCAGAAAGTGCTGAGAAGTTCCTGTACATTGACAGCCAGTGCTTCCTATTGCCACCAGATGCCACTGTTACCCTAGGTAAAGAGCAGTTTGACTGTGTTCTCACGATCTGTGCAAGCCGGCTCTGATAGGGATGGGCCTGGCTTCTAGCTTTGGATATTTATAGGCAGATGAAAGTGTAGCTTCCATTAAGTAGACGTCTTACCTGCATTTGGATGGCTTATTTGAATTTATAAGCTCTCAGCTGTGAGGATCCAGTGAAGTTGTTTGACTTTCTCAGTCTATTTCCTACAATGTTTAGCTATGATGCTAAATATTAAAATTTCTTCTTCCTATTGCCACCAGATGCCACTGTTACCCTAGGTGAAGAGCAGTTTGATTGTGCTCTCACTATCAGTGCAAGCTGGCTCTGATAGGGATGGGCATGGCTTTCTAGCTTTGGATATTTATATAGGCAGATGAAAGTGTAGCTTCCATTCTAGTAGAAGTCTTATCTGTGTTTGAGTGGCTTATTTGAATTTGTAAGCTCTCAGCTGTGAGGATCCAGTGAAGTTGTATGACTTTTTCAGTCTGTTTCCTACAATGTTTAGCTATGATCATAAACATTTGAAATACAAGGTCCAAAATCATCGTTGACTATTGACTCTGCCCACTGTGTTTCACAACACTGTTGCTGTCAGATATAGATTATAGGGCAACTTAAAAACCTCACACTTCAATATTCATTCTGTTCTTGCAGCTGGGACATCTTGATGAGGACTGTGTAACAGAGCTTTCTGTGTTTCATGAGCAGAGCAGGGACACTATATTGCAATTAATAACAGAGGTAAGAAGTATATGTTAATAATTTACAGTAATAGAGTAAATAAATTTACTGTGTTATCAGACCAATACTTATATATTCCAAAGTATGATATTTTCATACATTTCAGATTTAAGGAGCCCCTGCAAAACTCAAGAATCTGACTGTAGCTTGTAACTACAAGCTACTGATTTGGAAGTTTGAATTTGTGTTTTTCTTTTTCTGCTTTAATTGTCATCTTCATGTTTCCTAAATCTTAATGTTATTTCCCACTATGGTAAGATCCTTCTGAATCTCGGAAAGTCAGAGTAGACTCGAAGAAATTTATGGTTGAACAACAGTTACCATTTCTTTGTTTTGAAATGTTTCAAAAAAAGTAGGAAAATAAAAAAAAAAGATAAAAATATCAGAGCAACACCCAGGTGGTCTACAGAATTCAGAGGTTTTTTGAGTTACTATTCACAGATTTTTTAAATCAGTGAGTATGTATAGTCATTTTTGACTACAAATGACAAAAGTTGAACAGAATATTTAAAGAGTTGTGCAAATGTTAGCAATAACATTGCAGGCTATTGAAAATACCTAAAACATGATGCGTACTGCAGCTTTTACCTGAAATTGAAAATTCTTCCTTAAAACTGAATTTTCTGCTTTTTTGCACTTGTTAGCAGTGACAATACTTGGGTTTTTCACATAACTGTAGCAGAAACAGACTTTTTAAATGTGTGTGATACTTTCAGTAGATTAGTGGAGTTAATTCTTCTTCAGTTATAGCAAATAATCAGAATAACTTGTCAACAGAGGGAAAAGTCCTTCCAAATATGTTTGTGACATTTATATCAGTCCTTTACTGGAAGACTTGTAGTCCCTTATAAGTTATTCAAACTAACTGTGCTATGCTGCAAACTCATCAAAAGTGGTGTCTGTGTTCCTCACATATGTGGAGTTGCTGAAAATCATGCAAAAACTTGGCACTTGGGAAAGAATGGGCAAGAGTTACTTCCAAAAACTTTATCCTCTGACTGAAGTACTGGATAAACCAAATAACTAGGTTTGCATTGACTTCAGTAGATAGATCCTTACTCCAGCATTTCCATGCTACTCCATGAACTACAAACTACATTGCAAAGAACAACCAACACAGTGCCTTTTTCTTGATCTCAGGCACATAATGCAAATCATTTGAAGTCTGAAATAACATCTATGTGCAATTACGGTCACATATCAGGTAGAAAACCTTGTAGAAACATAGAAATTTTTAGAAGACTGAGCTTGACATGTACTTGCAATGTTTCCAAAGAGGAGATTAAAATACTTTTTGTTTCTCTCTCCCTTACCCCACAGTGGAAATACGACCACATGTCAGCAACATACCTCTTGCTGCTATCCAAGAAGGCTCGGGGCAAGCGTGTTCGATTAAGGTTTCCACGTCTAACAGAGCATGCCAGTACCACGAAGTCAACAGGCCTTGAGGTAAGCTTCAGCTCAGGACAGCATCTGGCTTAAAATCCTTCTCTGCATTGACAAAGCTCTGCCTGGAGAAACATTCTGGTGCTCTAAACATCAGGAAGAAAGCATGAGCCTGAGTTTTGCTCAACTCAGAGCAAATGAAGAGAGAGTTAAGAGAATGGTGCTAATAATATCACAGAGGTTTTGATCTTCATATGGCCCATTCACTTAAGAGTTGGACTTGGTGATCCTTAAGGGTCCCTTCCAACACAGAATATTCTGTGAAGTATGCAGTTAGCCAAAGTCTTGGTCATTGAAGAGTTAAATCTTCTCATTAACGTGATTTAGCAAGCTAGGCTGCTTCTGTGGATTGCTTGTACTGGAATAGCCATCTGGGAGGATAGGATGCACCAAGTGTCTCACAGAATCCCTCCTTATTAATGGAGGTCCCCTGTTTTCTGGCCTGGGTGATCATTCCAGATCTTCTGTGATGACTAACTGCACTCTATGTTTTTCTCTATGTATTTTTGTACCTGAGGGTTGCATTTGGTAAGGAAAATATTTTGATGTACCATGATATGTCACCCGGGCAATGTTCTCTGAGACCATATGGGCACTATGTGAGCTGGTGATCAAATCAGAGGGAGTCATCCTTTTCTCATCTGTTTTACTTGAGAACATAATCATATAGAGGACACTGTTTGCTTTGAGTAAAGCAAGTGTGTTGCTACTGTTTTTCTGATGATTTGGATTCTGAAGTAGTTTTGTATATCTATGGGGAATTTCTATTCATGTAGTTTAGTAGTGATGGGGCCCTTCAGAACATGGCTAAAGTTTGTAAACTCCTTGCAGTGTCATATATAGCTATACATATTTTGCAACTATATGTAACATCAGCAATACTAGTCTATTCGACAAATTCCAAAGCATTCAATGGAATTGCAGACTTCTGTTAGCTGTGAGACAAAATATCTATTAAATGGTTTGAGCATGCTGCTTTCTATGTTAGACGCAAGCAATCAGGGAAAATACTTGTTGTATCTGATTCAGTTGCATGTAAATAGTTTCAGTTCAACCATATAGCTTTTTGGAGATGAGAATTTTAGGATTTTGAGAGCTGCATAATAGATCATGAATCTTAAGTGTTCCTGAATATGCATAATGTGATTTCTGTGATCATGGTGGGTTAGCCTTCTGCACTCTTGATGATTAAGGTGAAGGTTTACTAGGTTCAGTTGTGCTGATACTGAGAAGCCATTTCATCTCTAATGGTGTCCAAGGTAAATTGGCAAATACTACTAATTAACAAAATCATTATGCCCTCCCAGATGATGGTGAAATTCATGACTACACAATACAGCAATCCATAAGTCCTCATGTAGTGCTCAGGACACTTCTGACTTGCCTGCGTGTAGCTTCGGGGTGAATATCAACTGAATTTGCCAAAACAACCCAGCTAGCAAGGCTCTCTAGCTGGACCTGGTCTAATGTGAAGACAACCAAGCTTATAGAACCTTTAACTTAGCCATTTCTGAATTTGGTGGCACTTGTCTAGAATACTGCTTGACTTCAAGCAGTTTGATGTAGAAGCATGTTGCAAATTATTCACCATGCTTATGAATTACATCTGCAAAATAGTAGCCGAGGAATCCTAATCATGTGTTCATGTTTAATGGAATGTGATTGCAACTACAGTATCAGGCTCCTAGCTTCCTGTACTTAGCAACCCTCTAGTAAGGGCTTTTGAGTAAGGCATCATAGAAGCTCTGGCAGCTTATCAGACAGCTCTTTATTCCAGTAGTAATGAGAGCTCTGTTCATGATCCTTGATCATGGGCCAATAGAAACTTACCTACCAGCAGAACATAGGTTACTAAAATGTCTTCCATTCCTGCTTCCTGAAACAGTGTCCATTTCAGCCAAAGACCAACAATTCAAAATGACCGTGTATAGTTTCGCTGAAATGGTATGAATTAAGTCCTTGGGAAGAATTTCCTGTAAATAACAATATGTTTTAGAAACTAAGGATGCTTTAATATAGATCTGCTTGTGTGTGGTGTGAACCATGAAGGGTAGCAACAGTGGCTGAAGTTACAAATCCCTTGATTTAATAACTGACAAATTTTGGGGGGCAAAGCTAGCAAAGGGTTCCAAATACTAGTTCCAATTAGTGTTGTGGATTCAGTAGTCATATGTGTTGGATATCCTTTACCCAACCCCCTTTCAAACATTATTCCATTCTTCTCTTGGATTCTTTACTAGAGCTTTTGGTAAAAGAGGTCGTGGTCCAAGCCTTGAATTCAAGGGTGGCTATTTTTGTGAGTTACTTCTATTCTTGACACAGGTCTAGAAAGATGATTTGGCAATGGTACTTTGAGAATAGTTTCACGCTGTTTTGATGCAAATGACAAATCTACAACAGCAACATTAAAGTCATATTATAAAACTTAGGTCACCATCATGGGAACTTCCATTATTAGGAACTTAGAAAGAAATTAGATTTAGACTTTAATGGCAGTCTTTTCTGATGAAATCTTACTTTTAAGTGTGCAGTGGAATCTCAACTGAATATTTCTTTCCAATCTGAAAAAACTGTGAAGTGTTAAGATATGCCAGAGTGCAGTGAAGTGCCATATGCATTTATGTTCATGAAATTTACTGATACAAGTTCACTGTTTGAAGAATCTCCATTGTAAGAATTTAGTATAAATATTCACGGAACAAAGCAGGTGTTTGATATAGTATTCTGAATCCGAAAGATCTTATTTTTATTGTAAATAAAAATTACTGCATATGTAAATGTTTGGTAGACCCCAGGCTAGTGGAATTCAAATGGAGTAAAGAAGTATTTCAAATATCTAGCTGAACATTGTACCTTCCTCTAGCTATAGGTAATTTGCCTAAACCTTGAGCTTTGATCATCTAGAAAATGAGTAAATAAAGATTTTAAAACCAAAAGGAGAAAAATAGGGTGCAACAAACAAGGTCTCAGATGTAGGCTAGAGCTGGACAAGTCTCTGAAGAAGTACAGACTGTCTGTATCGCACAAGAAAATCAAATTTAAGCAATTAAAATTTTATAATTAAGCCAAATGAAAATTCCTAGCTGTGCTTAGGTGAGCTGGTGTGCAAGCTAAAGAATTTAGAAGAGCTGGTAAAGAGATGGCAAATTACTTGCAAACCTTATGAGCAAGT
The DNA here is from genome assembly GCA_025920805.1 of Petroica traversi. Lineage (NCBI taxonomy): Eukaryota > Metazoa > Chordata > Aves > Passeriformes > Petroicidae > Petroica > Petroica traversi. The sequence continues at coordinate 342,866 of JAHLSL010013310.1, read as the reverse complement.
TATGGAGGAAATTAGGAGTATTGAAGAGTTTTTAACTATTGCTCTATTGTCAAGCATTGTATGGTATTTTTACCCTGCTTCAGAATTTCCTTGTCTGTAATGTTCCTGAATGTGATCAGAATACAGCAAAGGATGCCTTTTTTCTTTTTGTTACTTCTCTTGTAGCATTCGAGGCCTGATGCCCAACTGGAGGGTACGGAAATCACTCCAATGACAAGAAAAGTGGCCTCAAAGAAGCATAAAAACAAAGAGAATGTGGAGACAGGGTCAGCTTTAAGAAATGAAATGCCCTCTGCACTTCCTGCTCCTAAGACTCCTTTTGCAAAGAGTCAGATTGAGACAGAGGTACAAGCTGTTCCCCTTAGAGTACCTGCTTTCAAAGGTATGTAGAATGTAGCTAACAAAAACTTAGAACAAATTTGTTGCTTGGGCATCACTGAAACTCAAATATGAGCACAATACTTGTTCGTCCAATATATCTGTTTCTGGAACACTTAACTCTTTTTCCCTATGCACCTGGTCTTGCTAGTACATCTAGTGGGGTGCTGCAAGAATTTTAACTGTCTGTCAGGGCATGTTACTTACAAGAGTTGTTGCTGCTCACAATTATCATGTGTAAGCCTCTTTTGCTACACCTTGACATTGAGCCAAGCACTGTGTTGTTAAGCTTGCACCTAGTTCCACTTCTCCATGAAGGTTGAGATTGCAGTTTCCTCAACACTCTGTTTTTCCTTTGTGATTACTTCAAATGAAAACAAAATCATACTTTTAGTCAAATCTGCTATAATTACTGCTTCTAAGAAAAATCTAACTTTTGGATTTCTTATGGTTGCATATCAGCACTTTCACAGAAGCAGTCCAGTTTAGCAGTGAAAATGCTTCTGTTAACAACATGTAGGTCTTGCAGCTATGCAAGAGACCACAGAAATCTGTCTAAAAATATGTCAGCTTTTCTTAGTTACTAGAATTTTCTGTCATCAGCCCATCTAGTGATGTGCATATACCATATGTACATTACCATTTCCTTCAAGGATTACCATAAAAGTTTTGGTGTTGATACTGTAAATGCTAACTCTGTTCTTCAAATGCCAAGGGCTCCTTGCAATAGGAGACTTTCATTTCAGGTGCTAAAGAGCATTGTTCAGGAGCAGTAAGTCTTTGCAGACTGATTCGAGGAATAAGGGATTTTGAACAAATTGTTTTTTAATGAGATCATTCGTAAAGAATAGCAATTCAAAAACTAGTTTATGAGTTTGCCTTAAGATTGTATGTGATAACTTGTAATGTCTGACATCTGCATATGACTAAAATCAAAAGAGATACTATCTGAAATGGGAAATGTAAAACATGTCTGCCTCGTTTATTTAGTGATATTTCTGGGGATTAAACAAAGAAAGCTAATTCTTTGATGTGTTGAAAGATCTTTGATTCAGGAAATAGAAAAGTGGAAGTATCCACTGGAAGTCTAGAGGTTGTCTGGAGTCAGGTGCAATTCTGTAGAGAGCTGAAACTTTGAACATTGAGGTTGGGTTTAATTATGGCAACTTGTTTGCCAACTGTCTCACTTGGCACTTCCTCCTGCACCTTAAAAACCAAGCTCTGCAGCCACTGACTTTTTAGACTGTTGTGTAGCATGCATTTTGAGTATTAAACATCACTAAATAAAATTACAACCTTCATATAAGGGAAGTGGATCACTGAAGAATACAACTACTCAGTGCAGTGGATTGCTCAATATTTATTCATGGACCAGTGGCAGAGCAAGAAAGCAATTCGCATCCTCAAATTTGTAGTATTGAACAGCAATGGTTACTCTTAAGACTTGACTTGTAGAGACCTAGGGAAATCAGTCAGTTTTAACTTGAGGAGTAGAGGGAGTATTAGAAACATATTTTGTAATTCCCAAATTATAGACCTGAGATAAAAAAAGGGGGTCTGATATCATAACTAAATTATTAATAATGAGAAATTGTCACTGAAGAAAAGAAAATCCTTTTATGCAAAGACATACCTGGTTTGGCTTGGACATTTTCTTTCAGAGAGTCAGTTCACTGCAGTCACCCCAATTAAGAAACCCACTAACCCAACAAATGCAGATGAATTGGCAGCAGCTGAGATTCTTCCTGAAAGAAGGTAAGTGTCCAGTTATTAGTGTACATTTCTGATTTAGAGCAGGACTACCTTAATCCATATGCTGCCCGGGAAGCTTTGTTACAACATCAAGGTGCTGTTCCTATTCTCTTGGTAAAAACCTTTCTAAAATCTCTTTTTACAGTCACTAGGAAACAATAAAGGCAGAGAAAAGTTTTAAAACTATGTAACTCAATATCATCTATTTTTCATCATGTTGGTGCCTTCTTATTCCAGATCTCCAAAAGACTACAATTTTTAGATACATCTCTTGAGTTTAAGGATCAACAGACTTTCAAACAGAAACTCCTATAATACATTGCACTTGGTTTAATTTTCTTTGTTCTGTCGTGTCTGGTAATATTTTAATGACGTCTTTGAAATAATTAGTTTTTTAACATTAAAGGAGAAATAATGGATTAATTTGTCCATGTAACAGGTGTCAGTCAGTGGAATTAGACCTCAATCTTGCACATGTGGATAGCAGCCAAAAGAAGAGAAAAGCCAAAATATTTGGGAGTCTTGAAAGAGGCCTAGATAAAGTGATCACAATGCTTACACCAAGCAAGAAGAAACGATGCACTAGAGACTGTCCAAGGAAACTTAAGGTATCATTGTTGCAAAGGTCTTACATAAGAACAAGTATTATTATAATACTAAGTAATTATATTAATTATGTATTCATTAGCATGTTACAATAATTATGATTGGAAACATCCAGGAGCTTCAGAAAGGATTTTGTGAAAATTTCTGTGACCTCTCTTGCCAAATTCTACAGTAAAGTGCTCTTACAGTATCGCTGATGACAAGACAGTCCCCCAGTTATCACATTCAGTTATTTGTTAGTCTGGGTTCAGGCAGCAGATCCAGGGAGGAATAAGCCCAACTAACCAAATGTGAAGGAAGCAGCATGGTTTTAAAGGAGCCCTACCTGACAGTTTTTAATCATGTTATTTGTATAGAGATTCCCCCACTAAAAACCTGACTTCTTTCTGTTGGAGAAAAGGCACAAAGTGTGCACAGGTTGATGGCCTGTTGTCATAGAGGGCTGAATAACAAGAGACAGTCAACATGGTGTGCAGTATCAGAGGGGCTGAAACAGACCTAGTTGTGCCTTCAGAACCATCCACCTACAATGGATACCATTGAGCAGGAAACACCTTGAGTCCTCGTGCTCCAATTCAACTTCCACACACCTACATTCAGACTAAAAACAGATATGATACTTTAAAGGTTTTAGATGTCCACAGGCAAGGTTTCCATTAAAAGAAACATTGAGTACTTGCAGTGGACAGCTCTCTATTAAAGGGCACAGAGACACCCATCTGCTGGCCTGATAAAGAGTCACAAGAGAGTTAAATTTGCTGTCTACCAGGTGCTAGGGTCCATGATGTTGCTGAGAGGGTACTTGTTGAGAGGTACCCCAGCTTCTCAAGAGCATGGACTACTACCTTATCATGTGGCTAACAAATGATGCTGCAAGTCAAACAACAGATAGGATCAGGGAAAACTGTTAACACCTGGTGGGGTAGGTGAAAATCATTGGTGCCCAAGTCATCTTCTTGTAGTTAGAGAAAAAGGGACAGCCAGAAGCAAATGCATAGTGCAGATCAACATCTGGCTTCATGGCTGGTGCCATTGAGGTTTTGCCTTTTAAGCAATGGGTTGTACTTCAGTCACTGTAGCCTGTTAAGCAGAGATGGGATGGATCCACCTGTCTAAAGTAGGCAAGAGAATATTTGGCAGCCCCTGGCCAATTTGGAGAGCCAGACTTTAGACTGAAGGACTCAGGAGTGGGGTTCAAAATGGTGATGCTTGTGCCATTGTTTCCTCCTGGTGATTAGGTCATACCTACCAGTGCAGTGACAGATGTTTCTTTGCTGCCTCTCAAGATGAGGATCAACGGGCAAACCACACTGAGGGTGTTTATAGCTCTTGTGATTGCACATTTTCTGTGCAACCCAACTGCTTGATTACCTCTATGAAATGTCTGGACTCAAACCTGTACAGCATGGGGAATAAACAAGAACTAGAAATCTATGTGTGGTCACAGGGCCATGATCTCATTGCAATGACAGAACATGGTGGGATAGCTCAGGTGGCTGGAATGTTGTCATGGATGACCAAGTCAGTGTGATGAGGTAGTGGAGTTTCTCATTATGTGAGAGTCCAACTGTAACTTACTGAGCTCTACCCAGGGTTAGGTGAATGAGGTGAGAGTGAGGGAGAATTTAAGAGAAAGGTTAAAATTGGTGACACTGTTGTGAGTGTTTACTGGAGTCCACCTGATCAGGAGGAGGAAGTTTCTGAGCCTTTGTGTGGACAGATGGAAGTAGCTTCATGATCACAGGCCCTGGTTCTCATGAGGGACTTCAAACAGCCCAGAATTTGTTGGAGGGACAGCACAGCATAGCACACACAGTCCAGCAAGTTCCCACAATTATGGAAGATAACTTTTTGACATGAGTGGTGGAAGAGCCAACAAGGAAAGATGTGTTGCTGGACCTTGTACTAACAAACCAGGAAGGACTGAGTGAAGACTACAGTGACCTTCACTGTAGTGACCACTGTAGTGCAGAGTGGTACAAGACTAGAACCCTAAACTTCTGGAGAGTTAAATTCAACTTCTTCAAAGATCTACTTAAAGGAATTCCATGGCATGGGGCTCTAGAAGAGAAAGAAGTCCAAGAGTGCAGGTCAGTATTCAGGCATCACTTCCTCCAAGTTCAAATCCAGCATATCCCTATGATAAAGAAATTAGGCAAAGGGGGCAGAAAATCTGCATGAATGAGTAGGGAGCTTCTAGCAAACCTCAAATGGAAGACAATTTATGAGATAGGGAAAATGGTACCGGCTATATGGGAAGATTAGGAACATTGTCAGAATATGCAGGAATGCAGCTAGGAAGGTTAAGGTCCACTTGGAATTGAGTAAGGGATATCAGTGAAAACGAGAAGACATTCTACAAGTACACCAGCAGCAAAAGTAAGAATAGGAAAAACGTGGGGATGCTGTTGAATCAGATTCATGTCCTGGTAATGAAAGGCACCGAGGAGGCAGAAATAGTGAATGCCTTCTCTGTATCAGTCTTGAACTGGGTGTCTGGCTGATCCACTTGGAGGCCATGATGTCATCCAAGTGGGAAGTTGATAGGCTGGAAAGTTGGGCAGAGAGAATTGTAATGAGGTTCATAAAGGGCAACTGCAGGTCCTGCACCTGGGAAGGAACAACCCCAAGTACCAGAAGAGATTGGGAGTGACCTACAAGAGACCAGCTCTGTGAAGAAGGAGGTAGGTGCTGGTGGATGACAAGTTGTGCATGAGCTGACAGAGTTCCTGGTGGCCAGGAGGGCCAGTGGGATCCTGGAGTGCATCAGGAATAGTATGGCAAACACATCAGGGAGGGGATCCTGCCCCTCTGCCCTGCCCAGGTGAGGCCATCTGGAATGCTGTGTTCAGTTCTGGGCTTCATAGTTCAAGAAAGACGAGGAGTTGCTGTAGAGGGTCCAGAGGAGGCCATAAAGACAATTAAGAGGCTGGAGCATCTCTTATGAGGAGAGACAGGGAGCTGAGTCTGTTTAGTCTAAAGAAGAGAAGACTGAGATGGGATCCCATCAATCCATACAAACAGCTCAAAGGGGTGTCAAAGGATGATGCCAGACTCTCTGCAATGGTGCCCAGTGACAGGATGAGGGGCAGTGGCCATAAAATAACCACAAGTTCAACCTCTACATGAGCAAGAACTTTTTTACATTGAGGCTGGCAGCGCACTGAAATAAACTGCCAGGGGTGGTCATGGAATCTCCCTCTCTGGAGACATTTCAAGCTCACCTGGACACATTCCTGAGAAACCAGCTCTAGGGCACCCTTCCTTGGCAAGGGGATTGGATTGCTGTAAGCAATTGGATGATCTTCCACCCCTAGTGATTCTGTATACATCACTCGAATGCAACTTATATACTTCAGAAGCTATGCGAGGAAAAATTTGTACTTGAATGTGTAGGCAACATGTTTGAGAAATATAATTACCATGAAAGAAGGCAGGTTTACAAGGCATAAGCAGCTGTGTAGAAGCCAGCGATGTGTCCCTTCAGCTGACTTTCTGCTGGGATACTAACTGCACACTGAGAGCTGTCTGTCAGTCATACACATTCAGGACAAGATGTTGGACTATAAACCTGACCAGCTGATCAGACTGTCCAAATAGTCCAGGAACCTGAGGAGCTGGAAGCTAGATATTCTTTCTCTTAATGCCTTTAGCTTCCTGCCTCAGTTTCCCTTGTCAATAGTATATACAAAATTCCTGAGGCTTGTCTAGAGACGCTGGATTACAGTATGGCAAGACAGTGCTGCAGCAGTTCTGTCAAAGAGTTGTGTACCTTTAAATAAAGACTGAAAGAAACACTCTTCTACTGACTTTGCATCCTTCCCTATGTTCAGTTTCAAACTTTTTTCAGTCTTGTCTTCTCTTGGCTGCTTCTGTGACTTTAGAAGCTAACTAGGACATATTGGTATGTTATAATTGTCATATGCTTCCTCCCAATACCTCCAGGCATCTGCTAGTTGTTCAAAAGGTCACTTAGTGCACAAGACTGTTACATGAAATACTAGATGTGATTAAAATCCCCTATAACAGTAATTTTAAAAGTGGTAAGTTATCTTTACTCTTACCTTTAGACCTGAAAAGTTGCATGGTGCAATGCCTGTTCCTTGATATCAGAAGCACTGTCTCAGCTTTAGGCCATTTCCAGCTCTGGAGCTTACAGCAGGGTGATAGTTTTGAGGTGTTGAGCATTTGTCAATGTGATTAACTGTTCTGAAACTTCCTTAGTGAAAACTTTTTGCAATGTCTTCAGTTTTAGGAGAGAGATTTTTATTTTTTTATTCCTTGATTTGTTTTAACTGACTGATTACTTTTAGGCACACTGTAACATTACCACCACTCATCTGCTGAATCCAGACGAGCTGTTGAATGAAATAATGGTTGTTCTTTCAAAAAAGCATGTGGAATATGTTCAGAAGGGGTAAGTGTAAAATATGAGGAGTATTTGTCTAAATGGTTGCTAGTCCAGTCCTTAAAAAGCAAAGTATTTAAACTTAGTTTCTTGAGCTCATTGAAAAATAATGTTTATAGAAAATGTACAAAGCACTAAATGAATGTGTGCAATGAAACCTGTCCACAGTGCAAAACTGAGTTCTAGCAGAGCTCTTTCACCAATAGGTATAAACCAATAGTAGTAGGGTAACTCTTAGGAAAAAGTCACATCATCCCGTCCCATGTGAAATTTTAAATACCAAATGTTGTTTTAGGTGTAGTCACATGACCAAATGGGACAATTTTGGAAAATAGTGTGGGTACCTTGTAACTCTCATTCTTGGCATTTTAAAGACATTAGCCTTTATGCAATAGGTCAGTACATTTTAAAAGATGTGCAGAACCCGTACACCTTTTTGTGGATTGAATCTGGAGACTTTACTAGCTAAACTAAGCTACTTGCTGGTTAGACTGGTTCTTGTTTTTGATCAAACTGAAAGACTATTTCTGGAGCTCCCAATGCATGAAATAACCACTGTGCTCACTTTTCAATATGCGTTTTCTCAAGTTCTTGAGTATTTCGGCAATGGGTATTGGTAGAACATCAGAGTATACATAACTTCTGATGCATTTCCGAAGTCATAATATGGAAGGATGCTGGATTGCACAGCAGCACCTGCTCCCATTGTAATAATTCAAACTCAGCATTCAGTTTTTCCTGGTTTCACACCAGCTGAGCTGTAACCAGCAGAGAGGAGAGTGGTCTTATCTAGGAAAAATATGGAAATTTTTCATCATTCCAGCTGTGAGGATAGGGGCCTTTGGCTAGCAGAGGTTCTTCTGGTGGGATAAGACATTGGTGCTGCGTACTGGTCTAGGGCATAATAATAAACACGGTGCCCTGAAACTGCAGTATTCACAAAGCTCCCAGGTGATTAAATTGTGGATTGTTTCACAATATTATGAACAGCAATGGGATACTTTCTTTAAAATGCTTCTATTACTTTAAAATAGCATTGCAAAACAAATATTAAATGTTTCAATAATGATTCTGTTTTACAGTTATACCCTGAAATGTCAAACACGCTCAGATTTTGGTAAAGTAACTATGGAGTTTGAGTTAGAAGTGTGTCAGCTCGCTAAGCCTGAAGCAGTGGGTATCCGGCGACAACGGCTTAAAGGTGATGCCTGGGTCTACAAGAGGCTGATAGAAGACATCTTATCTAGCTGCCAAGTGTGAGTGGCAGAGTCTTTTATCACGATGATTTAGAAAGGTCTTTTCAGAGAAGTAATTCTTTCTCACAGTCACAGCTGTATGTGAAAAATCTGTCATCTTGGGATTTTTAACCATCCTTCTTTGTACATATTCCTTCTATATGCTTCCTTTAATATTAGGTTTGTAATAAATGTTCTTCAACTGCAACTTTTCTGAAGTTAAATTCTGTAATCCATTCCCTTGCTTACTTATTTTCAGATATCTGGGTTTAAAAAGTACTGTTTATGTGCTGAAGCTTATTGTAGGATGACTTCAGTTATCAAGTGCATGGTGCACAGTAATAGTCATTTGCATAATTCTCTTCCTGTCTCTGCTTAAGTAGGATTTATTGAGATCATTAACCAAGTCACAGCTGTGGTTCCCAGAGTTACACTGTATGCTCAGTGTTGTACAAAATAGGATGGGCCTCAATAAATGTGAACTCAAGAGTGTTAGGATTTAAACTGATCCCATATAAAGCATTGCACTATCTCATTATGAAGCCTCAGTGATGCTTAACAAGCCTGTGCACTTTCTGATGCTTTTGTGTTAACATGATGATAGGAGGATCTCGGAAGAAGAACACCACCTTTGAACTGTTCTGAGTGGAGAAGGCACTTGTCACCCAACTGTCTACAAGGTGTTCAGTGACACCTTTAAGAGAATTTAAGCACCAGAAATAAAACTTGAAATATGCAGAACAAAGCAAAAACATCTAAGAGCTGGTTGGGGAGTTGCTATCATACCTTAAAAACAGATGCATATCTCCCTATGTTTGTGCTGTTGTGTGGAGTGTTTATCTCTGCCTTTAGGTGTGCTACAGCAGAAACCACAGCAGGCTAAGCCCAAGCAGCAGTGGGAAGATATATGTTGAAGCTTTTCTCTGTGCAGTGACATTCAGTAATACCTAGACAAGTTGACAGTGTGCAGAAGCTTTTTCTTAAATGGGAGTTAACTGCCATATGCTGCATGTAAGCCCCACATTATTGCCCCTTAACTAAAGCCTAAGGCACATCCATCCAAAGGTTGGGTGGGTGAGAGAGCTGAGCATTGCTGGAAGCTTGCAGTGGCAGACATGAGATATGGCTGCTAATGAAAACAGTCTGCTTGTTCTCTGTGACCATTACCTTAGAAACTGGAGGGTTATTTTGTCTGTATCAAGATAAAAGCATCCATCAATTTTGTTTTCAATGCCGGGTTGTCCAGTTGTTGCTTTATAGACAGGTAAAGGAGCAGGAACATTTTTAGCAGATTTCAAGACAAAGTAGAAATACTTGGAAGGGAAGGAGAGCAAAGAGAACTGATCCTCCTTGAAAAGTTTCTGGACAAGAAAATTTTAGGTGCAGAAGGAACCAGTAGGAAAAGTGGGACAACATGAACAATGACACAAACCCACCTGAGAGATGGTAAGAGAGGTAGAAATGAGAGCCAGGGGTGGTTGGTCGCATTAATTGATAAGAGGATGTAGAACATGATCACGTTCACTTTGGAAAGGTTATCTAATCAAGAACATTGCCAAATGGGATACTAAGGAAAAGTGGGAAAGTCAAAAATTAAAAGCGAGGGATGCAAATCTGGCAAGCAGTCCTGTGAGAAGAGTTGGACTTGATGGTTATGAGTCCCTTCAACTTGACACATATTATGATTGGTGTCTGTGACAGAAAGACAACAAAACAACCCTGTCAATCACAGGAAGTACAGGGGCTCTCTCTGCGGAAACTGCATCAAAATGGAACTTTGCACTTGGTGAGGCTGGAATCTTGAAGATTTGAGGTGCGATGGTGCCGGCCAATGGGGAAATGCAGAGAAGTCTCAGCCTGGTGCTGGCTATGTCCCCCCAACCCAGGTGTGTATATGTATTCCCCAGCAAATGAGAAACTGGACAGGTAAGTAAGCAGGAGGCCTGAAGTCTGGGCAGGGGTATCACACAGGTAGAGGGTGGATGCTGGTTTTGAGGAGGATACAGAAGCCTGGAGTGTGCCCATGGGCCAGTGTGTAAGTGCTGCATGCTTGTAGTGAGCACCCTACTGAACCAGATGGTGAGCAGCAGACCCATATGGAGTCAGTGGGCCAGGGTCCAGAGTAGGTTCTGAGGCACTCCTGACTATGTGCTGTAGTAGGCACGTGCTCTTGACATCCATTAGCTGCTAGTACTGAAGTATGAATGGTGATGCCCATATAGTGCGAGAGATCTCATATGTAGTGTGAGGCAGGCACATGAATTAAAGATTTGTGTTGGTAAAAGCAGAGCTAGCCTATTTTTCTAATAAATTGGTACTTAAAGCTTCATATCAGTGCTTAAATACTTTCAGTATTCCCAGCTGCAACATGACACTACTGTTTGGTTTCTGCATGCTGAAATTTGAGTGCAAAATAGCAGATACCAGTTGGAGATCAGCTAAAACTGTCGGTGGAGCAGTCAAAGGTTGCAGCTGATGTGTATCCGGAGTGCTGCAGTATCATGTGATCTCTGATTTTCTTTGTTTTCTTGTTTCTATACAAACTTCTCCCCAAGAATTTGGCTTCTGCCTGGAATTTGAGGAGAACGAAATATGGGTAGAAGATGGAAGGGCTGACAGAAGGAGGCATACTGATAGCAATTTTGCTAAGGAATAGCATGATGTGTTCTAAATCACCAGTCACAGTCATAAAGCCCAAGGGCTGAAGAATTTAAACGTCTACTTGCCTTTGCCTTCCTTGAGTTTTGAATTCAGGAATGACTACAGAAGTATCCTGGAACACCCAAACTGCCACTGCCCAAAAGCACATTCTCTGCGTGTAATTGTCTTTTTGTCCCTATGGTGACAAAACTGATGTTGTGAACAGACAAGAAGTAATTAGGATGTCTTGTTCATTCTTTTAAAGCTAAAGATCACTGATTTGACTCACATTGTTTTACAAACTGTGATGTGCGAAATAAGGTTCTTCTTCATAGGCTAGCATCCTGACTTTTTAAACTAATATTCCATGAAGTAGAAGCATAACATTTGGTGATAGGAATTAGAAAACAGGCAAGAAACAAGGATCATGTGTGTCTTTTTTTTTTTTAGACCAAACTTCTGCTGCTCTGTCAGTAATTTTTTTACTGACATTGCTGGAAATCTATTTCTACCTGACCTCAGGTGGAACTCTAAGACAAATACAAGGATTAACAGATAAAGGAGCTATGAGGATAAGGAGAAGCCTGGGTTGTGTGCCAAGCTTGTGCCAAGCTTTGCACACATAAACACAGGGCCAGAAGGTTTGTCTTGCTTGCCTGCAATGTCACAGCCAGGTTGTATCATGTCATGGGTATTGGTCATGATGAAAGCATGCTCGGTGTGCTATTCCTTCAAACCTACACTAACATCACCCATTTGGAATTCCTTTTGGAATCTAAACTCAATTTAAGTTCATTATTCTGGTTTGGGCTGGGATTGAGTTAATTTCTTCATAGGAGCTGGTACAATGCCATGTTTTGGGTTTAGGAGGAGGATAACATTGATAACACAGAGACATTTTGCTGGACAGTGCTTAAGTCAAGGACTTTTCAGCTTCTCATGTTCTGACAGCCAGCAGTCCAGGGAACACAAGGATTTGAGAGGGGGCACAGCCAGGATAGCCAAACCCAACTGACCCAAGAGGTATCTCCAACCCATACAGTGTCATCAGCATTTAATACTGCAGGTGTGTTGTGGTTTGACACTGGCCAAATGCCAGGCACCATGAAAGCCATTCCCTCACCCACCCCTGCTGCAACTGGGCAGAGGAGAGAAAATTTAGTGAAGGGTTCACGAGTCGAGAAAGACTGGGAAAAAACACTCCAAGGGCAAAACAGGCTCAATTTAGAGGCATTGAGTTAATTTATTACTAACAAAATCAGAGCAGGAAAATGAGAAATAAAATAAGCCCTTAAAAACACCTTTTTCCCTGTAACACTTCCCTCCTTCACACTGACAGTGAAGGGAGGTGAGGGTGGAAGTTTTCGTCAGTTCATCACACAAGGTTTTCTTCTGCTTGGCTTGGGGAGAGGAGTCATTCCCCTGAGAGACCATGGTGTCCCTTCTCACATGAGGCAGTTCTCCGAGAACTTCTCCAGTGTGGTTCCAATCTTCAAAGCAGCAGTCATCCCACAGCTGCAGTGATGGGGGACACTCTTCCACAGGTGCAGTGCTCCAAGGACAGGCTGCTCCAATTTGGAAGGGGCCCCCTCACTCCACGGGTCTCCCCTGGGAGTCACAGCCTCCTCTGGGTATCCACCTGCTGTGGTGTGGGCACCTCTCCCACGGGCTGTGGCTGGATCTCTGCATCCCCCATGGACCCCGTGGGTGCAGGGGCACAGCTGCTTCACCATGGTCACTATGGCCTGCAGAGGAATTTCAGCTCCAGCACCTGGATCACCTCCTTCCCCTCTTTCTCCACTGACCTTGATGTCTCCATGTTGTTTCTCTCACATGTTCTTACCTCTTCCTTAGCTGAAATTAAAACTTCGCCACCAGATTTGTTTTTGATTTATTTTAAAATATGTTATCACAGAGGTGTTACCATTGTTTCTAATTGGCCCAGCCTTGGTCAGCAACATGTCCATCCTCAGGGCCATCAGGGATTGCTTCTGCCAGACATGGTGGAAGCTTCTATCAGCTTCTCACAGAACAGCTCTGTGGCCCCCACGCTACCAAGAATCAAGCCATGCAAAACCAACACATGGGAGAAGGAAGAAGAGAGGGACAGCACTTGTCTCCTTGAGTCATGGTTAGGCATGAAGGAGTCTTGCCATCCTGGGTTTGGCTGAGCACCTTCCTGCCCATGTAAAGTGGGGAATTAATTCCTTGTTTTACTTTTCTTGTGTGCCTTTCTTTGCCTATTAAACTGTCTTGATCTCAAGCCAAGGGTTTTAACTTTTACCTTTCCATTTCTTTCCCCCATCTCACTGAGAAGGAAGAGAGCAAGTGGCTGCATGGGGCTGAGGTGTCAGCTGGGATGATCATGACAATTGTACATGAATGTTGTCTTGATGTTATCATTAAGTCTTATCTCAGTGATGCTACCATTTGTCCAAGTATATGAGTAATTACAACTTACTAATGTATGATTTGTAAGACTTTGGGGCCTTTTATTGACTCTTTATTTCATCATCCTGATATTGAAATTATTGTGGTTCACGTTCTTTTAAAAGCAGGTGATCAAGTGGTCCTTATTCTTTTAAGCCCCTGTATGGATTTCATGCAAAGAACACTCTTTGTTCTTTTTCTACCAGACCTATGGTCCTAGTTCTTTGTGCTATGGATATTAATGTTCTTTCTGCTGTACATGTTCTCAGTTGGTCCTTTCTGTTCCTATCTGATCATCTTTTGTTTTGGATCCATCATGACAAGAAAGACACTTGTCTGTTGATGAGGCAGCATCAGTGGCAACTGAGATAAGTCTAGGGGTGAGAGTTAAATTCAGCTGTACAGGGGGTCTCCTGAGCTCGTGGCTACCCAAGGAGCAGCCACCAGCCCCTTCTGGGCCTGGAAACCCTTGGCAGCCAACCAGTAAGGAGCGGGCAGTGCCAGAAGCAGCAAGGGGGATTTAAATGGCTCTATGGAAAGCAAATGATCTAGAAACAGGAGAATAGGAGTGCAAAAATGAGGACGTGGCATATCAGTTTCTACAGATGGGATGAGCAGGAAAGGCTGCTCCCCAGCTCTCTGGGAGCAGTCAATAGAGGCAGAAAACAGACCAAGTAGTTGGCGAAAGACACAAAGAGACCTCTTCAGCACCAGTCTTGTTAGCCTTTCTTCTCTCAGGTATAGTTTTGGCACACCACAGAGCTGCTGGGGTTTTGGCACGCCCCTGTAGCTGTTGGAGTTGCTGCACAACCATGTCAGAGGTCTCCAGATAGCCAGACCTGCTGATGCTACATGCAGCTCTCTGGGTCTCAGGTTATCAGGAGTCCTGGATGCTCTCTGTGAGGCTGGGGCTGGCCTCTTTCAGGTGAGCTGTTGTGGATGTGCTGCATGACCAGATGAAGAAACTATGAGGGGAGTGAATACACAGTCAGTATTCAAGAGAATGGGATATGGAAGAATTCTCAGAGGTGATACAGTCTCAGGAGTGTTCAACTTCTGTTGTAGTGAAGAGCCAGATGGATTCAGAATGCTGTCACATAGCTTGTCAATTTTTGTCTGTTTTTATAGGGGAGTTGGAAGCTGGTCTCTGCCAGTTCTAGGAGAAAAGCTCCTCCTCCTGAAAACATGGCAATGACAAGTAGGACTGGCACTTTTTACTACAGGTAGGAAAGCCTGGAATCAGAAAGAGAGTCCTGATGAGGTGGATGAAGGTACTTCTGGGATGGATTGGGGCCAACTAGGGCGACACAATCTACCTCTGCATCACACCCTCATTTGTTTGAAAGGAATAGTTCTCATTATTCCCTTCTAAGGGTAACAGAGGGTTTGATATGGACTCAATGTCTTCTGTTTTCCAGAAGCTCAAGTGAGGGACATTACTGGAAAACTCTCCAGTCTACTAAGGCTCTCTGATTATTATCTGTTACTGGTTCTTCAAGTCACCAGTGACAAAGAGAAGTCTGAGGATAAAAGGAATTTCAGGACTTAGGGATGATTGGTTGAAGGATCAGGACCATAGACAGTGTTTTCTATGGGCCTTCCAGTACCAAGGAATAATATTCAAAGAAACAATGTTCAAAGGAACAGGCAGATCCATCAGAGCAACACTGGGCTTTAGGGCTTATGTCGTTACAATGATGTTGGGTTTTTTGACCATGGGATGGTCTATACAACACCTGACCTGCTGACACCTGATGAGATGAACCTCTCAGAGGGCAAAAAGTTTTCTAGCATAAGACCTAGGAGGACTCATTGATAGTGCTTTAAACTGATTTGCAAGGGGGAAAGGGACAAAACCAGGCTGGATCATGAGAGGCAGTGGGGTGATGCACCAAAATTTGAGGAACTGAGTGCTGGTGGGAGGTGTTGGCTACAACAGACTGCACCTGAAGTGTGTCTGTTCCAACACCCAGCATGAGGAACAAGAGGAGCTTGAATCCTTGGCTTGGTCTCAGTGATTCAGCATCATTGGCATAAGTGAGACCTTACTGGGATGAGTCCTGTGATTGAAATGCCCTATTGAACAGTTGCAGACTCTTTGGAAAAATGGACAGGGCAGATGAGGCAGAGGGAGGCATTTATGTAACAGAAGGGTTGGAATGTGGGGAGGTCACAGCTGAGAGCCCCTGGGTAAGAACCAAGGGGCAGTCAGACAATGCAGATTCTCTGTGGGAGCCTGCGATAGATCTCACCCATGGAACCAGGGTGTGTCCCTTCCTTGAGGAACTGAGGGATGTGTCCAAGTCAGCTGCCCTTCTGGGGTACTACAGCCTGTCAGAAAACAACTGAGAGCATCACACGGCTGGTACAGTCCAGGCCAGAAGATTACTAAAATACATGGATGACAACTTACAAGTACTAGAAGGGCTGACTAAGAAAAGATGCTGTCCTTGATTTGTTCTACTTAACAGGGGTTCCATGACTGACATGATTGGTGGCCATCTTTGCTACAGCAGCCACAAAGTGATTGAGTTTAAAATCTCTGTTGCTTGGATGAAAAGTGCCAAGAAAATTTCACCCTTGGACATGAGTAGAGCAGACTTTAGGCTGCTCAGGGAAATAGTGAGCAAGATCCCTGAGAAAATCCTTCCAGAGGTCCTGGGATCCATTAATATGGATCACTTTTTAGACATCACCTCCTAAGGGACAGGAAGAGGCCATTCCAAAATGTTGCAAGTCAAGCAGATGAGACAGAAGGCTGGCTTGGCTGAGCAGGGATCTTCTTTTGGAGGTAAAGCAGAAAAGGAAGGTCTATGCCCAGCAGGAGAAGGTTGGGTGACATGGCAGATGGTTCTCTGCAGGGAGAAAATTTTTGCCACTAAAGCTTAACTGGAGTTGGAACTTGCCAGAGCTGTGAGGGATGATAAAAATAGGGTTTTAAAATCCATCAGAAAAAAACAGTGCACAAATTACATTGGCCCATTCCAGAATGAGGGTGGTTACCTCACAAATAGGACGTTTCACAAGACAGAGATATTTAATGTTTTCCTTATCTCTCTTCAGCATGGGCTAAGGGAGTCCCAGTGCCCTGAGCTGAATGACCATGGCTTGAGAATGATAAACTCACAATTGATTGTGGAGTTGTAGGGATCTGCTGCACCATCTGGATCCCTATAAATCTATGGGGCCTGATGGGATTCAACTGAAAATAATCAAAGAGCTGGCTGATGTCATTGTGAGGCTCTCAATATTTGAACGGTCTTGGGAATCTGGAGAGGCCCCAGTTGAGTGGAAGCTGTCATAAAGCACAAGAAGGATGATCCTGCAGTGCCTGATAATGTTATTGAGAAGATTATTCTGGGAGGTATTAAACACCTAAGGACTGCACAGGCATAGGTCCCAGCCAGCATGGTTTCATGAGAGTTAAGTCCTGATTATCCAATCTGATTTCCTTTCCTTGACAAGGTAACCCACCTAGGAGATCAAGACAAGCCATCAGAAATAATCTTTTAGGATTTCAGTCAAGCTTTAGATACTGTGTGACAGACCTATAGATCACAATTTCCTCAAACACTGAAATCACCAAAGACTGTTTATGTAGCAATATGTGCAACTGCTCATCTGTGGTCCCCAAAACCCACTCCCCCCATTCCTGTCCCCACCATTCCCCCTCCCTCTTTTTACCCACCCCAGATATGCCTCCTGAATTCATGGAATTTGGACTGTGAGTTAAGCCACCTAAGGAGGACTTGAGGTAAGATAAAGGTGGTATTATTGTCCATTTCTCTCAGACCTAAGGAAAGGTAAAGAAGTCTTTGTCCTTGTACCCACAAGGAAGGTACACTCATCAGCTATGGTGAAACTCAGCTCTGACAGCTCTCGCAGGGAGATACCATAGCTCACTGACTGAAGACAAAAAACCCACTGAAATAAAAGAAGAGAAAGACTAAGCATGGGACTAATTAGCATTAGAAGAGAAAGAATCGTTTAACCAATAGAATAAGAGTATTACTTTCTTTGTTGCTAAAATGTATAAATTGTGAGAAGTTTGGAGCAACCCTGCCACTAAGAAGTCCAGGCTGAAGAGGACTGGTGGGATGCTGTATGAACCACAGGGATGGTGACTATCTTTCCACTGCATCTGTCTCTTTCTCTCATTCTCTTTCTCTGCCATTTGCTCTCTTTTTTATTTTTTTTCTTTTATCACTCTCTACCTTACATTTGCTGGTGAACAAAATCCATACTGATATTATTTGGAGCTGAATTCGGGTAGAGGCATCTCTCTCTGATAATGCCTCTCGCAGCATCCTTCTGGACAACTCAGCCCACAGCTGGATAAACACATCATGTGATGGATGAGCAGCTGACCTGAGTAAGTCACAAAGCAAATGGTGCAACATCAGACTGGGGACACGCCACCAGTGGGGTTCTGCAGGGTTCTGTCCTTGGCCCAGTTTTCTTCAACATCTTCATAAACAACTTGGATGCAAACTAAGTTTGCAGATGATTCCATTTACAGCCTCCCCAGGAAAGCAGTCACAGCACCAATCCTGACAGCTGAAGAAGCATTTGGACAACACTCTCAGGCACATAGTGTGATTCTTGGGACTGTCCTGTGCAGGACCAGGAGTTGGACTTTGATCATTCTAGTGGGTCCCTTCCAACTTAGAATATTCTATGGTTCTGTGGGTTTGGGTCCAGAAGAGGGCAATGGAGCTGGGGAGAAGTCAGGGGCAGAAATCTGATTAGGAGCAGCTGAGAGAGCTGGAGGGGTTCAGCCTGGAGGAAAGGAGGTTTGGTGGGGACCTTCTCATTTCCTACAACTCCCAGACAGAAGGCTATGGCAAGGTGCGGGTTGGGCTCTTCCCCCTGTCAACTGCAACACCAGAGGAAGTGGCCTCAAATGAAAACAGGGGAGGTTTGGATGAATATTAGGCAAAATTTCTTCTCTGGAGGGGTAGTCAAGCCCTGGCACAGGCTGCCCAAGACAGCTGCGAAGTTGCCATCACTGTAAGTGTTTCAAAAGTGTGTGAATATGGCACTTGGGGACATGGGTTAGTGATGAACACAGTGACGCTGCATTAACCCTTTTATTTATTTGATCCTAGACGTATTTTCGAACCTTAATGATTCTGTAATTCTGTGATCTCTTATTTAATATGCAATTTTCTGCAGTGCCTTCTACAGTTTGTGTCTAGGCCACTAATAAAAGGTACTTAGCAAGAGTAGTCCCAGACCAATACTTGAAGAACCTACTAGAAGTTCTACCCTCTTCAGAAGATGACCTTTCATCTTTTTAACTCACTTCTCTCAGTAATTCATGGAGTAGCCTCTGTCCTGATGATCACATTTATTATCTATTACAGTATGAAGTGTCTTTTGCCTTTCTGTTACAGATTACCAAGAAAATGAGTTCACAAAGGAGGACTGGAGTAATTTTGATATCTTAACAACTGTGTGGCATGTTGATTTTATTTTGAGGAACAGACAACAGGGAGCCCTTCCTGCTTTAACCCTACAGCTCACCAGTTCACATGTTTAAATTATTTTTCCATGCAAAGCTTGATGTGCAGGTGTCCTTTTTTAAGACACTGCTTTAAAATTATGACAAGGGAAGTTGTATTTCACAGAGATTATCATTCTTGTTGGCTTTCTTTGTCTCTCTTCTGCAGAACTTGTCTAGCTGGATGGCTTTGCAGAAGAGTGTATGGGTAGATAGTTCAGGTGCAAGGGTCAGAGGAACTCAAATGAGAAATTGCAGCTGGTTTGCTTTAAGATGGAAACATCTGTGTAATCTGAGCAGAAAAAAACAGATTTAAATTTTTAGAAGGGAGAATCAAAATACTTGTACATATTGAAGTTAAGCTAATTTTTGAGCCCATACAGTGAGTTTTGGTGTAGATGCAAAGCAAAGGAAAACCACACTGGATAGATTTGGCTATCCAGGCTCAGTCAGGGTTGAGGATATTAGTCTGATTGCTTACCTTTTGTTTCACTAAATCAAAGTCAATATACTAACTAAGGGAATTACAATACTGACATATGTAAAATATTAAAACAGCAAGTTGAAAAAACAATGTCATATGGAAAGCTCTTCCAATGTCTAAATGCAGTCAGTTTTTTGTTGGGAGAAGTGGGTAACACAATTTCAGTTGTTCCATTGTAATATATTTGGTAGTACCTGCTGGTCCCTAAACTTTTAAGTTGTGGGTGTTGAGAGCTCTAATAGCAAACAGGCTTCAAAACAGTTTTGCATCAAACCCTCCTGTCCCTAAAGTCTGCTGAACGGTTGGGAGGTGTATCCCATGACCTTAGAACACCTCTTTACATTCACATGTGATAGTTGTCATCCATCCCACCCTTCTGCAGGTGCAGGCATTGCACAGAACTGCTCAGCACACTGATCTCCTAATGATGGTGCAAGAAGTCACACCCCACTGACAAATCTCAAGCTGGGGCTGACAGGTATGGAGGCACTTACAGATAGGATGTGTTCCTTGACATTTTTGAGCACAGGAGCAGGAGGGAGATTCCTCCCTTTAGGAATGAAGGTAGCTGCACTGCTCAGAGTAGCAGATCAAGAGACAGGATTTCCCCCACAGCCAAGGTCCTACCTGCAGCACTGGGAGTCAGGTGGGGTGAGCTCCAGGTTCTCTAGAATCCAGGTACAGAGCTGGTGAGCAAAGCAGGCAAAATACATTGGCCAGCTCTTCATGAAAACTGGCTAGCACTCCCAGTACAGCAACTGGCACTCCCAGATCCCAAGCACCTTCTGAATTGTAAAAGCCATCCAGGCTCACCTGAAGGCTGTCTTTGGCTTGGTGAATGGGTACATTTTGATCACTCAGATCTTTGTGTTTATGTAGACTTGAATAAAGTAACTCAGTCAAAAGCTCTATTTCTGAAAATGAGTTTTTCACTGGTTAAAACTTAAAGCTCAATCACTAAGCTAAAATCTGAAAATTTAGAGAGAAAGCAAACTTTCCCTATATCAGGGATATTGGATAGACCATAGTGACTTATTTTGTATATTCTAGGTGAAGGGACGGATGACTGTACATTTCGATAGCATTGTTGTACTTCGTTAACAAAGTATGCAGCATCATTCACAAAGGCAATTGTCAGGTTAGAAAAATAAATCTGGCAGACTTTTACTTATTTTTGTCACTCAACTCTGGTTACATTATGTAGAGTAGGACACCCTGTGAACTATTTCTTTGGTTTAATAGGAGGGCTGGGCTTCATTACAGAAAATAAACTCATCTACTGCCATTTTTTTTGTTTTATCATATTAATGTTTTGGCAGAGAATTTATTCACTTTACAATATTTGGTTATTTATGTGCTACTAACTAGCCGTGCTACATTCCCTAGGGAAAGCTCCATTAAAACTCTTAATGTGACACCACATATTTTTAGTAGACTAGAAAATAGTTGCAATTTTAATTTAAATTGAAATGACTGTGTAATGGCTGGACAAATCACTCTCCAATCCCTAGAGCTCTTAATTGTAATTCTCCATTGTTTCTATGCATAAATTTTCTTTTTAAGTGCTCATTCTGAAATACTAATTTTTTGAATGTACTATATTCATTTAATAGTTTTTGTATGGTTAACAACTTCATGATTAAACTTAAATGTTAAACATAAAAGGTGGAAATGATATGCCTAATCAAGTGTTGGGAAAATAAACTGTGTTTGTATCTTGAGATGACATTAATTTAAGGACCTTCTCATTGAGGAAGGAAAGGGAAGGGGAAAAATATCCTACTGGGTGTAATGGGCAGAGAAGCAATAATCATAATGAGCAGCTTTTCTTTCGCCCTTCCTACTGCCTTGAGTCATCATCACAAGAAAACAATCCTTTACCCAACATCTCCCAAAAACAAAATTGAGTTGTTTGTATGTTGCATCAACAACATTCAGATTTATTTGGGCCGGACAGAACAAGGGGCAGCTCCCACATCCTGGGAGCTCCAAATTCCATCTAAGACCTACAGCTGCCAAGCCCTGTCCTTAGCATACCTCTTGGGGTGTTAGCTATCCTTATTGGTCACAGACCTGGAGATGCAGACTGTGGCATTTCTCTACTCTCAGCATTACTCTTTTACTACAGCAAATTTTCCTTCCACACAGCCTGCCTCACAGCCTTGTAGCCCTTCTTACCTGTATCATCTTCTTTCTCTTCCTTTCTGCCTGTTCCACCAGTTCCTCCTTTTCTCCAGAAGTCTTGTATCTTCTCAGTTCATGACAGCTCTTAGGTCCTTCGCCTCCCAGTCAAAGCCTTCCTGTGAAGGATGCACTTGATCTGCCTTCCCAAGTGTTCATTACATCCCATAATGTCTCTGGGTCCTTGGCTGCTTCTCACAGATTTCAGTTATATCCGTTTCCCCTTCCTGTCCACACCCCTCATCCAGGCTTGAGTCTTACGAAGTGATTGCCACTTTTCCTGAAGACAGTACAAAAAAAGTGAGTTAATGACCATCCTTTCTAGGACAAAATTCTTGGCTTCAACAGCAAGATGAGGTTGAATGTTCAGAATACATCACAATCCCAAGGAAGAACTATGACTTATTAAAAAACTCTATAAAGAAAACTAAATACCCCAAGATATTCTGAAGAAGACAATTTCCACATCACACTGCTGGTGTCAAGCAATATTGATAGAATTAAAAAAAAATTTGGGTTTGAAGGGACCTTTAATGGCCACCTAGTCCAACTCCCCTGCAATGACCAAGGACATCTTCAAAAGCTTTGTTTTGTGATATCTGCCACCATAAAACCATGTGAACACCCGTCTATCCCACATCAGAAGGCAGCTTACCCATACATGTGGGAGAGGAGATGTTCATTGCAAGGCATTTGGATAAAGTGACCTTTAATATCCCTTAAGCTCAAACTGTTCAGTGCTTCTGTGATTTCGTCAATGCCAGTAGAACTGGCAAGCAGTACAGTAGCAGGTTTAGGACCTCCAGGGCTGGAACCTCTCTTGACCTCTCCCAGGCCTCCCCCTGACTGCAGGAGCTGGGTGTCCCTGCAAAAGTCTGGCCAGAGAAAAGATTAGCCATGTTTGAACTCAGAGAAGGTCCCCATCAGCACCAGACAGTTCAATCATGGGGCTCAGGAAACACCAAGGAAGTTTAAAGGGGTTTCATGACACTGAGGAGCAGTCTAGGAAGCAAGCACAGAGACTGATATGATTAGGTAAAGCTGTCCCTGCAACAGAAGAAAAAGCAATAAACTTTTTCCCAAGAAGAGAGTTGATTCAGTTTACTTTATAAAATGGTGCTAGCAATTGTGAAAAGCAAATTTTCATTTGTCATTTGAAATTCCCCATCAGACCCCTCATTAAATAATTATTTTGTGGGAGAACGTATAATTAAAACCTTAGTCAAGTAATGGCTATCTTACTATACCCTTCCATGGACATTCTATACTGAGATGATCCCATGATGATCAGATGGACTGCATGGACTTTTGTGGCTGCTCTTACTTTCTCTCTTTTCTTGAGAGAAGTTAATCTATTCTACATGTGTATTGTTTCACTTAGCAAAGGCCATAGAGAAAAAGCTAATTCCTTAAAAAGACAAACCCAATAACTTTTACAACACACACACAAACACACACACTCACCTCCTCCAGCAAGAGGTAACAAGAGTGGCCATTGAGTTTTTGGTGTAGCAAACGGATTTGATTAACCTTGATATCAAGTATTGTGTAAGACAAACTCATTAAATCGATTAAGTAGGGCTCAGGTGGTCATGGGCAGGTCACAACAGTCTCTGGGCTGCTGCTGGCATGGCAAGGTTTATTAAAATGATAAAGTTACAAAAGGAGACGGTCTTGCTTACTACATACAGAACAGAAAGGGGAAAAGAAAGGTTAATCAAAAAATCACAATCATATAAATGAGCACAAGTTCATCCTGAAAAGCAATTACTTATTATTTGTCCAATCAAATGTAAAAAAAATAATAATTAAAATCCCTTGCAAATACATCCACTTTGGTGATTTTCATGTATTAAAATATTTATGTTAATTTAATCATAGAAAGGATCTTTAAGGATACGCCTTGTAAATAATTAGTAAAACTCCATTTAACAGCAATGTGCCAAACCTTCCCCACGGAATACAAGCACTGTGTTCTATTTTCTGCAACCAGAGATGTGATTATCACTTTGGATACAACTCCTCCAAACACAGAATTGGGCTCTCTGCTGAAGGAACTGAGCCAGGCTGTTGTCACATTTGAAGTTATGAGAGATTTGCTTTTTCCCTAAGGTTTTGAACATTTAACAAGGGAAAACAAGCATCTTTGCATGCTCTGTCTGTTCCTGACCAGTTGGCTTACCCTGCCTCAAATATGTGAGAGCTGTCATTGCAGGTTGTGTCCATGCAAATGGTTCACAATGGTCTTTTGGTTCTAGGAGTTATAGGCAGGGCAGAGAGCATTTGAGCTCCAATGTATTGATAGGGAGAAAAGATAAGGTCTGTTTGGGATAGTCCAGCTCTCCGGACATGTTAGTTGTTGGGAAAGACAAAGATCTGGAACCCTTCTGGGTGTCCTAGAATTGACAAATACTCCTTCCCCTTACAACTGTTGTTTGGCACCAATGGAGTACAGGACACATACACATGGACTATTGTTGCGGGTTGGATTTCTTCCCTTTGTTTTTTTCTTGAGGAATTTTTTCTCTCAAAAGTTGCTAAGAAACTGTAATAGCGGGGTACTTAAGAGAACAAAAGAAGGTGGCCAAGCCCAGGAGGAGGGAGTTTCCCTTAGAGATCAGAGACAATGTAGAATGGGAGTGATAAAAGCTAAGCTTGGTGCAGCTGCTGGCACTTCTCTCTCTGGAATTTGGAGCAAGAGGATGAGTTGCTGCTTGAGGAAAGAAAGTTGCTGCCACTGCCAGAGGCCAGTGTGGAGCAGCTTCTTCTGTAGTGAATTTCTCTCTCCCGGCCCCGCCGGGAGCCCAGCTGCCACTGCCCCGCGACCCTCCCTGCTCCTTCTGCACTGCTCCTAGTTTTCTGCTACACTGTAGCTTCACACCCCCTGCCTGCTGAGACCCCCTGCTGCCCCAGTTCTCTGTTTCGGGGGGGGTGTGAAGCTACAGTGTAGCAGAAAACTAGGAGCAGTGCAGAAGGAGCAGGGAGGGTCGCGTTGTTGCTGCCGCGGGCGCATCAGCTGACCCGAGGGCTTGTGGAGAAAAGTCTCCCTCTCCTCCATTCCTCCCTGCCTCGGGCACAGCCGCCATCACCTCGGGTCACCTGGACTGGCACCAGAGCGCCCCCTGCAGCCGTGGGGGAATCATAGCACCTGTCCTGCCCACAGGGAGCCACCAACGTCCCTGCCGGCTGTGACTGGAACTGCACCACAGGGAAAGTGCCTGAGGCCGAGCAGGTGGAGCTGTGTGTCTGGTTCTGTTTGTGGTTAATGCCAAAGTTTTTGTTATTTGTTAGCTTTGTTGCATGTTACTAAAGAATTGTTATTACTATCCTCATATCTTTGCCTGAGAGTCCCTTGATTTCAAAGTTATCATAATTCGGAGGGAAGGGGTTTACATTTTCCATTCCAAGGAAAGCCCCTACCTTCCTTAGCAGACGCCTGTCTTTCAAACTAAGACTACCATATATCCCAATGAGTCCAACAAGGGGCTGCAGCGAAGTGCGGACTGTACACTGTCCAGGCACATTCAGTGTGTGTTTTTCTGAGTGTGCAAATCAACACTTCTCGTTCCATCCTCTTAGAGGTAAGACCACCTCGGTTTAGCTGAGTACTGTACATGCGACTCCAGTTATTAAATCTTTCTCTTGGGAGGTTTTTGTTGGTTTTTTTGGTTTTTTTTTTTACTCTGACTAGAAGCTAACAAGCCAGAGAAGAACCTCGTGAAGTTGAAAAAAGTGAAAAGCCAAGTATTTCCCACAGGGAGGGATGACCCCAGAAGCCAAGCTGGAAAGCAGGTGGTGCAAATAACTGTTGGAGGTTTTGTTGAACACAAAGTTGACCATGAATTACCAAAGGAGGCAATGGCATCCTGGGCAGAGTGTCTCCAGAAGGCTGAGGGAGGCAAGCCTTGCTTTACACTCTGTGCTGGTGAGACACATCGGGAGTATTGTGTCCAGTGCTGGGCCTGCCACAACCACAAAGGCAATGAAAGGATTGAAGCATCTCTCCTATGAGGCTGAGAGAATTGGGACTAGTAAACCTGGAGAAGAGCAGGCTTAGGAGGATCTTATCCAGGTGTATAAGTAAGTGATGGAAGGAATGATGATGAAGAAGCCAGGCTCTCTTCAGTGGTGCCCAGTGACAGGACCAGAGACCATGGGCACTCATGTAAGCACAGGAGATTCCTTCTGAATATCAGCAAAACCTTCTTCCCTGTTGTCAGAGACTGAAAATAGTTAATGCCTCAAACATTGATATAAATTTTGCTCACTATAAAGAAGCTACAGCCAAAGAAGCCTCTCTGAAGATACCTGGCTAGGACTTCGGAGTGTAAGTGAAACTACTGAAATTAGAGAAAGGAAAACCCATTATTTCATCAACCTCAGGCTAGAGGAGAAACGAATAAGTAAATAAATGTTATAAACGCATATTATAGTGTTGGTTTTTCGCAAATAATGAATGCTATGTGTATAATATTGATCCTTGTAGAAGCTGTGTTTGTGTAGAAATGTAGCCATTCTCTTTTTGTTCCATAGTTGAGAAATAACTAACATTACTATGTTAAATATCACTCACAGACTACCCCTCAACAAGGCTATCTACTTCTATCAAGATATTCCTGGATAAGAGACTCCTCTGCCAAATTGACAAACAACTATGCAAACTTCTACTTCTGTCAAGATATTCCTGGATAAGAGACACCCCTCTACTGGGAATTGGCAAACGACTATACAGATGGACAGATTAACTGAATTCTTCAAAAGAACTTCATTAGAATTATACAACAAGCTGTTACAGTAAAAAAAAATATATAAAGAAAGTCTCTCTCTAAGAAAGGTGTGCTCTGGGTCTGTGCCAGTACACCCGGCATCCCGGGACGCTGTAATTCCTTGGCTTTGTCTTTTCTTGTTTTTGTTTTTTTTTTTTTATTATTAAAAACCTTTAAACTTTAACAGGAAAACTACCTCGTTTTTAACATAAAGAAAAGAATGTGAGTCAAACCCAGCAGCCATGCTAAAAATCATCTCTAGTTTGCTTTGGGGTACGGGAGGCCATAGACCACAGACCCATTTGCTGGGAGCAGGTTTGCACAGATTTCCCCCTCCATTCCGAAGTGGGGGGAGGAAGTTTCAGTGTGTTGTAACTTCTGCTCAGGGGCAGTGAACCCATCCTCCCTTACACAAACTGGCTGTGGGACCCCCAGCCCTGGGAAGGCCACATCCACAGGATATTCACTTGAGAGGCAGCTGAGGGGGTGCCTTAATCCATCAAAGGCCCCCCAAAGTGCCACCAGAGTCATTCCTGGACCCTGCACCTCAGGACTGCATGTGAGGCAACAAACCCAGAGTGTGTTGTAAGAGACTGCCCCCACCTCCCCCAGGGGAAGTGCCTGGACATTGCTACTGGGCTTGAGGGTATATAAACCTTCGTATTCCAGACTTTTTGGGGGAACTTTCACCACCAAGAAGACCAGCTGGAAAGGATCAAGAAACCATCGTTGGAATCCATGGAGTGGTGATATTTTCCTTGTTCTGTCCCTGTAACACTCCCTTTGTCTCTCCCACCTATTTTCTACTTCTTTATTTCTCTCTCTCTCTCTCTTTCATATTTACTGTCAAATAAATCCTTTACTGTTGTACCTGGTATGTGGTCTCGTTTGCACCGTAATTCGGGCAGGGGTATTTCTAGATCTTAAAAACTAGATCTTAACATTTTACCAACTGGATCACAACAATTGTGAAGGTAACTGAGCATTATCCCAGGGAGTTTGTGGAGTTTCCATCCTTGGAGATATCCAAAACCCAACTGGCCACAGTTCTGGTGGCTCTCCTTGAGCAGGTCATTGGAGTGGATGACCTCCAGGATTCCTTCCAACACCCAGCATTCTGAGATCCTGTCCTAAATTTTTATGGGAAGATCACTTTATTGAAACTTGCTTTTTTTTTTCTACCAGAGAAGTAAGCATGAGGAATTTCTAAGGCAATGGAAAAACCTTGATGCAGATGTAAGTAGCTGAGCCTGCTGACAGAAAGTATATGTGAGAAATATTTGGTAGCTCTATGAAACCAGTGGTTTTTTTCCTCTCAAAGCAAAGTGTTTCTAACTATCATAAAAACCATGAAAATCTGGGACAGAACCCATGCTGCTCCATGTATTGTGTTCCTGGGCACACAGATATTTATGCTGGAAAATTGGCTGCTGATCTGTGTTGTGTATTGTTAATCTGGCCCTTATTTGGAGACTGTTCTAACATTTTCAGGGAGGTCTAGGTGTTAAATTGTTTCTGTTCTCTGGCTGAGCTTGACAAAGCAAGAATGCGATTTCTCCCCAACGTTGTGAACGTGCTCATTTTTCTGTCCTCATTCTGCTGCTAAGTGGAGGCTTGTTTTCTGTTTCAGTTAGCTATATTGGCACTGAACAGTGGACGTGTCCTAAGCCATGGGTTTTTTTCACTAGAAGCATTCTGTAGATTCTCAGAGAATAAGTTATTATTCTGCTCTGACACAGATAACTATGCATTGGGAGGTGTGCACTTCAGTTACTATCATTACCACATGCAGCTGCTGAAATCTTTCAAAAGCAAACCAAAAAGCCCTTATAAAAGAGACTTCACATGGCACACTACACTGGTAGAGGACATATCATATCTGCATTCATGTGTGCTGTAGACATATATAAAGAATTCTGTATTTGTTACCCAGTCAGCAATCCCCATGAAGATAAAACATAATAGATCTAAGATCAATTAAGCTAGATTTAGAAGACTGCAATCTTCTAAGCTTGTGGTACATGCAGAAAAGAGGAACTGGTCAATCATAGTAAAAAGGTTAAATCTTGTGTCTGAATCCCTGACAATACTAACATGAATTTTTTTAGACAAGATCAAATGAAGTTGGCTCTAATGAAATACAGAGAGAGAGAGAGAAAGAAAAAAAAAATCACAGACCTAACAAGCCTGAAATGGATAGAGATGTCCTTGGCTTTTAAAACTATTCTAGAAGAGGGATATAATTATCTGGTAAAAGCTATTGGTTATCATTTTCTATTAGTTCTATAGGACACTTCCATTATGGAAGGTCACTTTTCTCTACCTACTATATCGCATTTTGTACAACAAGGTACTCATAGGATGTGACATTTGCTGCTCTGCAAAATAAATTACAACTCTTGTCCTGTGGAAGCAACTAAAAATAGGCAAGTGAGAGCAGACAGTTACCTTGTAGCACATGCCATCTCTAAATGCAGGCAAAGACCCCAGCATTACAGGGTGGGATTCTGAGCACTCATGTGCACAACCAGTACTGACTTGCTGATGCATGCTTTTATCTCCTGAGGGGGCCATGGTTCCATGGTTATTAAATCCTAGTTTCCAAACATTGTAGTACTTTGTCCTGTTTTATAGCAGCAGTAACACAAGGGGAAATCATTTGAGTTTATTTTGATGAAACGAGGCATTCAAGTGACTGCTTGCTTACATGAAGAAGCAGATTTTTAGAATGGCTGTGATGACTCAGCAGTGGTACACACGTGCTGCGGGCACCTTGAAGGCAAATGTGTGGTGTGACTTGGCTCCATCTCATGCCTGACTTCCATGTGTTATTGCCTGGATTCAGTGGTGAGCTCCACACCACAGTGCCACTTTGCAGAACTAAGGACTTGTCAGGAGTTTTCAACTTTCTAACCCTTATATCCAAGAAAAGCACTACAAATATCTATCAATAATAAGCAGGTAGTTGAAGGACTTTCCCTAACACCTATTCAAGGGTCCTTTCCTAGAAAGAGTGAAAGTTAATAAGTAAAAAGAAGAAAAGTCATCTTGCTTTCAAGTCTAAATGGAATATTTGCTAAAAAGTGTTTGCATATATCTCATTATCTTTGGAGAGGCAGTTTCTCACTTTGATCTTCTTTCTTTATCAAGTCTGTATCTCCCGCCCCGTCATGTTTGAGCCTGGATATCTTTGCAGCTGCACTGCTGGGTCCATGCCTTTTGTGAGCCCTTGCACAACATCACCGTGCTGCACACAGTAGATACTAATTGCTGGCTTATTACAAATTAATAAAAACTTGCATTAATTGCTAAAAGTAGAGTATTAAACCTGTTCTTTACCCAGGAGTGATTGATGCCTTCTATTACACGCCATTAGATATTTTATTCTTGTTAAATGAAGAGCAGCCAACTTTGTCAAGTATTTTTAGTTCCCCCTGGTCTTATTGGCTCCATCTATTTTCAGGGATGTTCTGTAAATGGCCACATATGGCTTTGTGTCTGTAGGAGTGATGACCGTACAGCTGGCTTTCATTGCCCACCAATTTACCAGAGCCCCTTTATTGTGAGCCTGACAGCACCAGGGAGCTTTGTAGAACTAACAAAATATATCTATTTTCTAATTGTCTATTTATCACCTTCCATGGATTGGTGGGCCTCTCATCTGAAAGCAAAGGGGGGACAGCCTTGAACAATGATCCTTGTCAGGGCAGTTGCTCACTTTAAATTAGGGTCTCATTGCTAAATAACTAATTTAGTCCTGCTATCAGACTGAAAAAGTGTGTATTCAGTGCAAAGTGCCAACTGGGGAATTGATTATGTCTCCTCTTACTGTGCATGATAAAAGTGCCAGGCCGGCAGGCAGTAGGTAGCTCCCCAGAGGCCGACAGCTTCCCAGGATGGAGGGTCCGTGCCAGACAACCAGGCAGGGGCTCCACAAGGTGGCCAGGCTCTGGGAATCTTGGCATGAGCCTCAGGAGCTCGGGATCCCTGCTTCATATGTTAGAATGAGAGAGAGTCACTGCTACCTTCTGATCTGAAGCTGGACCAGAAGGGAGATGGGGAACAGAGGTGGCTTGGGAACCAGAGCAGAGAGGGTGTGGGGGCCAGGGGCTCTGTGTGTTGGTCCCAGATTTTGTCCCCTGGAAGCAATTTGCCTAATGTTCAAGTCCACTGCAAGACCTTTTCCCATCAGCATCCCAGGAGAATGACTGCAGCAACCTGCACAAAGTGCAGTCTCTCCAGTGTGCCCAGGCTGCCCTGGTCCATCAGGTTCACTCTATTGCAGTAGTGTGGCTGAACCAGGATTTGCCACCACAGATGAACTGAGCTCACAATCTGAGCTATAGGACAGGAGCGGAATTGCTCCAGAGCGTTCTAGAGGATGGAGTGCCCCTCCAAAAGCTGCTTCCTGGGTGAAAGGATGTGTGAACTCACAGTGAAGGGGTTAAGATCTGTTCCTGACCAATCTTGTATAAAGGGATGAAACACCTGTGGTTATTCATACTCAGGGATAAACCTCGGAAATTATGTGTCTTGAACTGTGACCTGAGTCACCACCTCTCCCCTCACCTCACCTCTCCCCTCACCTCCTGGGATTATCAACTGCAGGGTGGAAAAATGTTCACTATAACAGAAATTTTTAATTTTATTCTGCCTTTGCACTATCTGGAAGTTTAGTTCCCAATGAGAGGAGCCCTGAGTTGCAAGCAGGCCAGCAAGAGCATGCACAGATGTATTTAGGAGACATCTTCCCCTTTCTCAGCATGTCATAGCCTGGTACTGGCTTATGGTCCAAATCCCAGAGGAGCAAGAGGTAGAGGCAGGGTCTCCCTCACTGCAGGTTTCAGGTTCACTTGAAACTACACAGGTTTCCTTTTAATGTTGGAACGCATTGTTTCAGGGAGGGAAATGAGATGAAAGACCTTTTCCTTCCTGCTCCCATGAGTTACTGGGGTTTGACCAGAACACAGCTTACATCTGTGCATCCTCTCTGTGTTGTGCTGCATGACCCCCATCACATTCCCCAATAGCAGCAGCAACAACCGAGCACAGCCATCAACAGCAAACATCAGAATCATCTCCTCATCTGGTTCGGACAGGCCAAGGGTGAAGGGACATTTTTGTTTTCACCCAAAGCTTCAGGGCACCCTGCACTCAGCCATGGCATTTACCATTCATGTAAATTCCTGATTTTGGTCACTACAGACTCTTCTATTAACATGCCAGGGATGTTTCTTTGCTTTAAGGATGCTGGAACTTTTGTAAAAAATAATGTCTATCTTCAGCAAAAGCAGCAATGGAACACAATGACAAGCATCTTCCACTAGACCTATATACAGCAACAGCAAAAGATAGAATCATATATTGATAGACTGGTTTGGCTGGGAAGGGACCCTAAAGCTCATTTAGTTCCAAACCGTTCCATGGGCAGGGGCATCTTCCACTACACCAGGTTGTACCAAGCCCTGTCTGGCCTGGCCTTGAACACTTTCATGGATGAGTCATCCACAACTTCTCTAGGAAATCTGTTCCTGTGCCTCACTACCCTGACAGTCAAGAATTTTTCCTAATACAAAATATAAATTGACCCTCTTTTAATTTAAGACCATTACCACTTTTCCTATTGCAATAGGCCCTTGTTAAAAATATGAACATTTCTCTCCACCTCCCCTAAAATATTTGGAAATAAATTTGGCAAAACTGCCTTCTATGAAAGGCTGTCTTCCTTTCAAGAGCCACATTATGCAAGGTCAGATTAGCAGAATTCAGACTATATTTCCTCTTTAAAACAGGTCTCAGCCTCACTCTAATGGAGTCTCAGCATTGTGGAGGGACTGCAAGGGTCCCCAAGTCAATGTCTTTAACACTGTTGACAGCGCATGGACATCACCTGGAGCAGCTGTGGTACTGCTGTTTGAGCTGCAGTGCTGCACACTGCATCTGCAGGTAGGAGGAAAGTAGCAGGGAAAACTTAAAGCGCTGCTGCCAGTGGCAGACACTTTCATCACTCACTGTGACACATTACAGGAGATGTGGTCTGGGCAACACGTGTTGTCTCCCCATCAGCCAACCACCACTGCTCTGCTCAGCCCACAGCTCACAGGCTGTGTGTGGTGCTCCTGGGAAGAAGAGGACATCACTGCTTTTCACAATGTGCTCCCATGGTAATAAGCTGCCGCATGCTACCCTGGAGATCATCTGCTCAGATTGCTACTAAGTGGTTAGTGAGTGCTCATTTGTAGAGTTTCAAGAATGTCTGCTTCCATCCAAAGCTTTTAAATACTTAGCAATTAAAACCTAAAACTAGACTGATATGAGTAAGAAATTCTGAATTCTTTGCCGTAAGGATGGTCAGGCACCGGTAGTGCAAACTCATACAGTGTCTAGAGGGTCACTAGACATGGACTGCAGTCTGCTAGAAACCACTTCTAAGGACATTAATTTGTCCCATAAATTACCATGGTGATAGTAATGATTTCAAGGGACTATTGCCCTAGGCTGGATGTACACAAGTGTCCAATCTTCTACCAAATCCAAGGTACTACTGCTCCCTATGCCATTCTGCACCACATTTCTATGAATAGTTAGAGTCAACATCAAGTGTATCCTGTGAATCTCAACTCCAGGTGTACATTTTTCCTGTCACCAAACTATGAGGGCTTCGTGGATCTGATGTGTACAAGGCTGTTTTGATCCCAAAACAGAGCACTGCGAGTAGACCTCAATATTGGTGTAGGTTTTGCTGCCACCCCGTTACCCTTCCCAACTGCAAAACTCATACTGGAATGTTACAAAAGATGTGAATTTGCTTTGCTTTTTTATCAAAATTCACAGAAGATCTGGGAGTGCAATACTGACTGGATTCACCTGCTACCAGATAATAGGGGTGGTATATGGGACCATAGAATAGTCTGGGTTGGAAGGGACTTTTAAATGCCACTTACTCCAATCCCACCTTCCATCAACAGGTGCCACTGCAAAAACATTAGCATGCGACAAGAGAAATCTCCAAGAAAGAATTGTCTTGAAAGAGTTATCAAAACTTGACAGTACAGATACAACCAGCTCTACAGCCATGCAATAATTTGACTTTGTAGTTGCTTTAAGTCTTCTTAGAAAGGCAATTAGAGCAAAATCAAAACACTGAATGCTGTTTTCTAGATATTGTGATCAGTTTGCACATGCCATCATTTTAAGGGCCACTGCTGCTCACCAGCTGGAGCTGCTGTGCTTACACAGCCTCACGAAGATATC
The DNA here is from genome assembly GCA_025920805.1 of Petroica traversi. Taxonomy (NCBI): domain Eukaryota; kingdom Metazoa; phylum Chordata; class Aves; order Passeriformes; family Petroicidae; genus Petroica; species Petroica traversi. The sequence continues at coordinate 309,229 of JAHLSL010013310.1, read as the reverse complement.
TTCATGGCCAAAGTTCTGTGGGCTTTGAGGATCATGCTATTTTCCACATTTCAGAAGATGGAAATTCATACTAATTTTTTAATGTGTTTTACACTGAACATAAGGTAAATGGGGAAAACAGGCAGTACCCAAATTGTGGCCAGGTTATTCATGTCTCAGTTAAGATTTTGAATTAAAACATGATCTCTTCCACAATTGTGTTTTCCCTTTATGCCAGTGTGAAAATATAGCACATGGGAAATAACGGAAGAATCCAATTTCCCCCCTTGAAATTTACCTTAGAGAAATATACATAAAGATGTGTAGAAATTTCACAACAGATGTGAATATGTGTTAATTTTATAGTTGAAATAACATTAGTAGTGTAAGCTTATCCTCTTCATGGTCGCAATTTTCACAGCAACAAGGCAGCTAAAAGGTCCAAGAAGCAAAGGAACCTGAAATTTAAAATTAGGCAGAGCTATGCAGAGTGTGCACAGAGGCCTTGCACCTGAGCTGCAAGAGCTGTTTCACCACTCTGAATGGGTGAAAACTTGAAATAACCCAATGACAGTCAGTATTGGCTTTGTGTTTCCTCTCTAAGTAGTTAAGTATTTGAAGAGGAAGATTGCAAAGTGGTAAGCAGAAAAAATGCCCTTTATTTATTGTTCTCTGTCCCCCCACCTGCCTTTCTCCTGGCAGTCGTAGTCAAAGCAGGGCTTCTGGGCTGGTATCACTCCTGGTGTCCTACTCCCACCCAGCTCAACGTGGTTACTGGTGATGCCAACCTCCTGAACAGGCAGCTGTGGAATTCTCCCTCAAGCAGTCCCAAAAGATCACCACTGCAGGTTCTAAAACTCAAAAAAATTCCAAAACCAAACTACAAAACCAAAACAAACAAAAAACAAAAAAAAACCAAAAAACAACAACAACAACAAAAAACCAGCAACAAAAAAGAAAACAAACAAAAAAGGAAAAAAAACCTTTGCCGGAGCACTGAGTGAACCACCAGCGAAACAAACACACCCTGACCTGAGCCATGAGATAGCCAGAGTCCGGGTGAGCAGCCTTTGCAAACTTCCCCCCCAAGATTCCCAACTGCTGTGTCTTGAAGACACAGTAACAATTTTTGGGCATCAGATGATTTTGGGGATACACTATCATTATGAATCACTCCAAGACATCACTGTAAACTGCAAGGCCTGTTGGTGAGAGCACATATAGGGACAGCTCCCAGACATGAACCCAACTCCCCAGACAAGATTGTGCATAGGGGAAACATTTATTGGGGTGGTTCTGTATGGGAAATAAATAGAAGGGCCTTTGCAAAGGGAAGAGCAGATCTCTGTCGCTGCCAAGAGTGCTTGTCCATAATTTCAAATTATTCTGTATTTATATAATCTAATCGGGCTAATCAGATACACATTTCATTCCTTCTGAGTTTTTTTCAAGTGCATCACGCATGTTCTGGCATTTGAACAGCCTGAATGCTTCTGATGCCTTGTTAAGACCAGGATGTTAGAAGGTTCTCCCGAGCCTTGCCAGATTCAGAATTTGCCCCTGCTGGCTGCCCAATGAAAACAAAACCTGAAGTCTTACATTGCATCAACTGAGCCTGAAACTCTGCATTCATTAAATTTTTTATCTTAAACAACAAAGAATATTGGAATTTATGGTCCTCTCATTTTAGTAGCTTTACAGCCTGGAAGGTTTAAATTTGTTTTTCTGCATTCAGCTCTTCTCAGGCCACCTTCCCTTAGCTCTCCAAAGGTGAATCCAAGGAAAGAATTAAAATTGATTTATTTATACATAGATATTATATATCCCACAACTGCTGTCTTCTGATTTATTCAGGCAGTGTCCTTTATGAGACGATTGCTGGTATGTGTAGATGTATTGAAGCTGAATCCAGAAACCAGAGAACTCTGCCATGGCTAAATTCCAAAGCTGTGGAATAGGCAGTTTCCTCAACAAGAGAGCCAGCCGGTAGCACCCAGAGGTGAAGAGCAGAAGCAGCAGCTCAGGGCTGATGACCTAGAGTCCAGGGATAATGGTTCCCATTTGCTTAATCCTTTCAACAAAGGCATCACAGATGTTTTCTGCAGCAGAGCAAGGCTACAGTGATACACTGTCATGTCTCCTTTCCTCAGGCTCATCCCTTAAAGGGTCAGATGAGCACCTTCCATTCCGTTTGCCAGCAGGGATGCCTCTCTTCCCAAAGCAGGGGCTGTTTTTTCCCTTGAATATGTAATAGTCACCTCCACCTGGGTGACAGGCACCTCCCATGACTCTCCGGGACAACATGACAACAGCAGAGCTGCAATTTTAATAGACTCCAAGTAGTTTTCACAGAGCAAAGCCTTAAAAACTCCCCAAGGAGAGATCATCAAGCAGAATGGTCCCACGAGCTGAGTTTATTAGCAGGCAGGACGGAGAGGTTGATGAGCCTGTGCGGCTGAGCAGACAAGCTGTCAGATGGACTCCTAATCCAATCAGTTACCTGTCGGAGGGGACTGGTCTGTGGTTTCTGACTGCAGCACCTCAGGGGAGCACTGTGCTGTGGCTTCTCACACTGGCTGCCCACCCCAGCTCGGGGGAGGGATCCTGGCCATCCCCACCCTGTGGAGGAGAAAGCACAGTTAAACCACACTTGGAGCCTACCTCCCATGTGAAAGACAACACTGGGGTGTACAGGTTAGAGAATGCTCAGGTTCCCTGGGAAGCCCCTGTAGAGGCACAAGTAAACATTTTGGTGTTTTTTCTTGCCTTTTAACCTTGCAACGGCCTGGACGGGGGCACACAAAAATGTTTAAAACAGCATGAGTGTTGTGTGGCTAGCATGACTGCAGTAAGGCCACTCTGCATGGCCGGGGCTGAGGACCTTGGGCGTGGAAGACTGCAGCACAGCAGGTACCTGTGAGCACTGAGGTGGAAAAGCTCCACCAGGCACTGGGACACTCAGTACAGGCTGCCTTGGGGTAGAGAAGCTGCCTGTGCCTCTCCATGGTCAATCACAGCAGCTTGCTGTGCACTTGAAACCACCCACTGCATGGTGTGCAGGATGGGAAGAGCAGGTTGGGTGGGCAGCATGGGCAGTGCCAGGGCAGCATTCTGAGACTGCATTCTGAGCAGCAGGGAGGACAGGATGGGGCTTTGAATGAAAAGAAGTGACCCCTTGTCAGTCCAAGAGCTGTAGAGTGAATAGCATCATTAAGTTGAACAAAATCAAGAAAAAATTTACCAAGAACATCACACTTACCTAGAAAATATTACATGGCTTGGAAAAAATTTATTGTTTTCCTTAGAACAAACCCTATTTTTTCCTTAAAATAAATATAAAACCTACATCATTTTCCGTTCAATCACAGATTGATTGTATGATTTTGTAAATTTTCTGAAAAGGTCAGAAGTCCTATATATGCCAAAAGTTGTTGCTCTGTGATTTGTGAATGATAATTTTCAACACTTGGGTTCCTGGACCTTTAAAGAAAAATACAAGTGGTTGTATTTTATGCCTGTATATGTTTATGATTCTACCAATTTTAAACAGGAAAAATGACTCTCTCCTCTGCTGCAGAACCTGCCAGGATCATGCAGTGGTATTGTCCTTTTTTCTTCTAGTGGCTAGAACCACTTTTCTATCAAGGAAACAATTTTTAACATGACTGCACTAATATTTACATTTACCACAAAAATATTTTTCTGTTTGAACTCCTCTAGAAAGCAACCAGGCTTTTTCAGAGGTTTGTGACACAAAGCAGTGGGCTGACAACAAGAACATAGTTTGCCTGCCATTTATGTCAGACTGCTGTAAAGAAGCTTGTCACAGTCTCTGCAAAAATAGAAAGTAACTTATAGGGGTTTATTCTTGTTCTGATCCCCTGTATTATATCCAAGGGTATCCTGTACTAGAATTGGGTGTTTATTCAAGTACATGTTTAAATAATGATTAATATAGCCATATAAATCTGGAAAAACAGTAACACACATCAGATTAACAGTACTCCTGACTAAATGAAGTGGCAACAGCAAAATCTCCAGCACTACAAGGGGCAAAATCCAATGTATAGGCTTTACAGGAAGTTCTACTAAACTCAAGTGGAAATTTAATTCTGAAAAGTGCTATAGATATCGAAAAACTCTGTAATTTTCTGTAGAAGCCTGGGATACTCTTCTCATAATTCCAAGATTCGGAGAGAATTGACCTGCAACATGTGAGTCAGGCAGTGCCACTTCTGCCTCTGCTCCTGCAGATACTCCCTGGTTTTCTGTCTGTTTATGCCTACCCCTCACAGAGAAAGCTTGGGTAAACAAGACTGCAATCTTGGCAAACTCTCCAAGATTTTTCTCCTCTCACAGTTGTGTATTTTACATTTCATGGATTTTGTTGAGATTTTAGAGTGGGACAGGGGGTGCATGGGGGACTGTATAGGATGTTGTCATGATTAATCCTTCCCAGCCTCCAACTAAATATCCCACTACAGCTTGCTCACACATCACATTCCCAGTAGGGAGGAGAATCAGAAAGAAACAGTGAACTTCGTGAGTTAAGAACAATTTAGTAATCAAAACAAACTAAAATATAGTTCTAGTAATACTACTTACAATAGTTATAATAATAGTAACAAAAAGGAGAGCAAGACAGAGAGGACTAAAACGCAAGAGAAACAAGTAGTGCCCAATAAAGTTGTTGACCTCACTGATGCCCAGACTGTCCCCAAAGCAGTAATCATCAACTCCTGGACAACTTCTCCCTGTTTATAGACACAAGGTAGGAAGTTCTATAGTGTAGAATGTCTCTTTGCCAGAGTGGGTCAGCTGTCCTGGCCATGCTCTTCACAGCTTCTCCCTGGCAGAGCACAGGACACTGAAAAGTCCTTGGTTTAGGGCCTGCACTACTGAGCATCTACCAAATTTCAGTGTGTTATTAACAACATTGTTCCCATATCAAATCCCAAACACAACACTGTGCCAGCTGTTGGGAAGAAAGTAACTCTATCCCAGCCAAAACCAGTACAGAGATACAGCTTGGATTTGTATGGAAATTTGTCTTATTTGTCTTTGATTTCCTGAAAGACACATAGTGCGGCAGTGATGTAGTGTGCTCCAGGTCACCTGGGCAGCTGCTGCAGGTGAGACCCACAGACCTGCTGCCATGGGGTTCAGGAGTGCTGAACTGCCTTCAATAGCATGGGCAGCACTGATGTGCAGTGCGCCACACCACCTCACGCTGTAGCAGTGAGTGCAAGTAGTTGCCACCTCTGTTCCTGACCTCCAGAAGGGATTTTGTACCCCAGCATCAGTTTTCTGATTGCACGGGGCTGCTCTGTCCCCAGGATGACCTTTCAGTCAGCTACAGTGCCCTCTCACAGCTCCTCTGAGGGCCAGACAGAGATCAGAGGGTGCTCTTCCAGCACCACAGCCCAACACACTAATGGGGTCAGAGGGACCACACTTGAGCGTGGCATGATGCAAAATGCAGAGCAGGAACAGAAAGAACTGTCTTTACTGGTCTGGGTGTTTATAATTAAAGCCCAAGTGCCTCAGAGTCATACACACTAGTTAGTACTTTTCTTTTGCCAATGGTGTTCCTCTGCTCTAATTAAGGAGCCCAATTTTGAAGACAATTAAGGCAGCGCAGCTTTGCAGTACATAGGTGGCAATACATGTAGACTTATGGACAATTTTCAAGGCATGAGTGTGCTTTTTACCTTCTGCATTAATTGGTCATCAGCTTGTGTCAGATCCCCTCTCATCAGTCTCTTCACTTTTATTTCTGCATTTTCAAAATCTTTCCAAAACTGGAAGGAAGGGAGGTGTGGCAGAATACTGATCACAGCTGCCCAAGAAACATTTCTAATCACTTCACCTATGACTCAAGACTTGTTTTTGTGGGTTTCTGTAATTTTGCAGATTAAGAGCATTAGTTCCTTAATCCATCAGAAATGCTCAGCAAGACACACTTTATTCTGTCCTCTTTTTTGAGTCAGGAAGTGCCCTAGCTTATGACAGGTAAACTTAGACCAAATTTTGTAGTGTTTGATGTCATGTGATGTGAGACTTTCATTCATTTTTTTTAGGAGAAACAGGTATCCATGCTGCCGATCTCCATAGCTGAAAACCTAGTGTTGTCTGGGAGGACCATGGTAGGCGTTAATTAACTGCATCTGCCTGTGCTGCCTAAGTCTTGCATTTTGTGTAGAAGGACTCTCATTAGTTGTACTCCAGCAACTGATTTTTGATTTGTTACATTGTGTGGTACACATAAAGTGCAAGTCATTTCTTACTCTCTATCTGGATTTTAGGATTGTGTTATAACCTCAATTTTTTTTAATTGGTATTCAGGGGTAAAAGGAAGAAATGAAAACTCTATGCGTTATTCCATTCGTTTCAAAGATATAAAGTAAGAAATCCAGATGTGTTTAACTTGTGTCCTGGAGTGGTTAAACTTCAGTGGGAGAAAGCAGAAAGAAGGTAATTTTAAAAGAGTGATTTAGTCGTAGTGTGATATTGCTATAGAGCAGCATACTGTCATATCTCAGGTGTTACATTGAGAGGGACCAATCTGATTTTTATTAATGCCTCAACATATGTTATTCATGAGGTGAAGGATTCCTATAGGGGCTCTACACGTGCCGGCAGCCCTGTCTCCAGGGTGATTTCACCTGCTAGATAATCAGGGGAGAGAAAGATTGTACGAGAGCCACCCCTCAAGTGGCCAGCAGAGTAGAGGACTGGATGCCTGGGGGAAAATGAGGAGGAGTTTTAGCAGATAAAAGCAGTTAATTGCGACTCAGGTGGGACTATTTTGCTTTGGGTTTCTTGGAGGGATCAGAGGCTCCTTTGGCAGGTCAGCTTGGCCCTTCTCCCCTTTTCCTTTTCCTCCCTGTGTCCTGCTTCCCTGTGCTCACCTGTTCTGCCCTGTTTCACTGTTTCTGCAAGGCAGCTGCTTGCTGCAATAACCTCCCCAGCAGAGCCGGCACTGCCCACACCCAGACATGACTGGCACTGCTGCCAGCACTGCATCCCAACCCTGGGAACCCGCAGCAGCCTCCGCTTTGCCGACAGCAGAGACACGCAGCTGCTGCTGCTTGAAAATCGCACCCAGCCACTCACAAAGCCTTGCGTGCCTGCCGCGGCTTGCAGCACACACGCTCCATCTGCTGAGCTGATGCCGACAGAGCACCTGGGATTCCCGAAGTAACGCTGTCCCTGTCTTCTGTTTCTCTCTCTGTCTCTCTTTTCCCTCTCTGCTCTCTTTTCTATCCCCCTTTGTTAGGAACACTTAAACACTTACTCTTTTTTTAACAATAAACAGTTCTCAGGTATAATATTACCACATTTGCAGTTTATTTACATCCAAGAAATCTATTAAAAAGAACCCTCCCCGACTCCCCCTTTCTTACAGCAGGACGGGAAACACATGATGCTAAAGCTACAGACTTTTATATTACTCAGAGACTTCTTTCTATTTAATACACAAGGTATAAGCTGTTAGAAAAGCAGGCCTTGAGAAAAGGAAAATATTCCCTTTTTTCCCCCTTTTCTTTATAGAACAACTGAAATATGTGGGTTGGTGATTTAGGGCCCCTGGGATATTTTTCAGGCAGGCAAAGAAGTCCACTCAGTGGGAACAGGTTCTTGGACTCCAAATGGGATGCAGAATTTCCCCAAACTATGGAAATCGTGCAGGAAGTGGGGAATGGGGGAAAACCTGTTGCTGCCAATTGCATTGCTGAGGGAGCGAGGGGTAGGGGCTGCATGCTTGCTGCAGTAGGCCAGTACCCCACACATTTACAAGTCCAGTCAACTTTAACTTCTGAATTCACCTGATGTCACCTCAGAGATTGGTGCTGGTCAAGAGTGGGATGAAGTCTTCATACAAGCAAAGGAGACGCATGGATGGGATGTCCTCAAATACCTGTGAAAGCAGGATAGGATTGTTTTTCGAGGAGTTAGTACCTGGTCTGACACAATAAATCTCTCCACCAGTGTGAGATATGCACACAGTGCAGGTTAGCAGATAACACTGGTGCTGCCTGTCAAAGAGAACATCAAGCCCTCAGTATACTTCCCAAGATTTCTGAAGATCCGGTAAGCAGTCTCTCAGTGCCCACAGGAGTATTTAGTCTGAGCCAAGTCCTTAAGGCATTTTGCTTCCTCTGCAAGGTGTCCCGCCCCTCCACTGACTGAGCCTACAGGCATCAACTAAATACCCCAGGCTGGGGTAGGGAGGCAACCTCAAAATGAAGCAGCTTTCCAGAAGGTCCTTGACCAGACTCAATACAGACACTAGAATTTTAATGTCTTTGCAAATCTAATCCAAACTGCTCAACCGCTGAAAATAGATCTTGAGATATTTGTCTTCTTCCTTGTCTTCATTTGAAAGACAGGTGTCTGCTAAGGAAGGCAGAAGCCTCCCATGGAATAGAAAATATGACCCCCTTCCCTCCAAATTATTACAGTTTTGAAATTAAGAGGTGTTCAGGCAAAGTTATGAGAAAAGGAATAACAGGTCTTTAGTAGTATGTATGGCACGGCAAACAAACAACAACACAAAACCAGAAACCTCGTAACAGCCTTCTTGACTGCAGCCACTTCCCCCGGGGTGTAGCTATGGTTGCAGCCAGCAGGGGCGCTGCTGGCTCCCAGCCAGGCAGGGGAGTGCAATGATCCCTCCACGCCTGCAGGGGCGCTGTGGCACGAACTTGGCCACCTCTCTACACAGTAATGGCAGCTGCAGCTGGCAGAAAGGGATGGAGAAGGAACTTTTTATGAACTCACAGGGGCTGCTGATCCTGGTGTCCACTCTGAATAGCAAAAGTAACTATAGCAGGAACCCCAGAGTAGCAAGTTGGGAAGGCAGGGATGAGCAAATTCCCAGAGTGGGAGATGATGCTTCACAGCTGTAGCTGGAACCATCCAGGCAGGCAGGGGCTGTGTGGCTAGTGTGTTGTAAAGAGCCCAGAGCAGTGGCAGAAGAACAGTGGAGTGGCTGGGCAGCAATGACTTGGCTCCCGAAGACAGAAGAGAGAGATTCCCTATGTTGGGAAAGGCATTAAGGGACTCCAGGGGTTTTCCCTGAGGCACCAAAGCAAATGGTGAAAAGGTTCTTTGTTTGGTAGGGTGTAAATAAGCTCCCAGTGCAAGAGCTGCTCTTATGAGCAGAGTTCCATTCACAGTAGAAGGCAGCACAAAACAAAACCCTGCAGTGGTGGCAAATTCTTCCCACAGCGACCGCAGCCTCCTTCCCCTCTGAAGGCAAGAGAGAGAGCGCAGGTATCTCTGCCCCTCCAAGAGAAATCCTCAGATAAGAGAAGTGTAGGCAGATGCCCTCCTCCCCTGAGCTTGGCAACTTCTGTTGTCTCTCTTAAGTACCTGGTCGTTATTGTTCCTTAGCAACAAAATGGGGGGAATTCCTAAGAGAAATAAAAACAAGTGCAAAAACCCTAACCTCCAAAAATCTGTTGGTCTCCATATGCTGTTCTAGAAAACTGGGGTGGGAACCTTAAAAAGGTATGGCTTCAGTGCTGTGTGAAAAAAGAAATGATTAAGCAAACTTTGGTGGAAGCCCAGGGAGGGACAGGACAATGAGGGTTCAGCTACAAATCTGATTTGTAAAATGTTTTTTTAAGATTTTATTCTTAAATGGGAGATAGAACACGGTGGTTCTAGCATGCCAAAACCAGGCAGATCCTGAGAGGCCAGAGGCTGGCTTGAAAATATGTAATTTTATGGGAAAAAACTGGCTTCATATGGAAGGTCATCAGTAAATTGAATTAACTCAGCTGGCTGAAATCAGAGCTTCAAAGACTAACATAGACTTATTATAGATAAAATAGCCACTTTCTATGGTCAAATGTGACATGGAAATACTGTCGCTCGCCTTGGAGACATGAAACACATTCATCCAAGTCATCATGCCTGCCATCAGACACGGCTATAAGCACACGAACAGTAAGGAACGCAGTCCAAAAGCCTTCCCTACATTAAGTCAAAGGGTGCCCAGAATTTTCAGGAACAAATACCATTGTCTTGGACCTCCAAAGGATCCAAAAATGAAATAAATCAAAGAGATGACAAGATGTATCTGTTGAGTCCCAACCATCACTCCATATGAGACATTCACTCTGAAGCAGGAGGTCCTCTTCGATGACAACAGATGAGAGCAGTGACAGCTCTCAAAGGACCCTCAGGAGATGGCAGATGTGCAACAAGTGACAACCACCTTGGAAGGGACTTGACAAGGGAAGAGCATTCTGTACAGCAACAAAGTCTAGTTTTCTCTGTAGAACAGCAGTTTTGCTCTTCTGTCACAGATTGGAATGTTAGTGCAAGAAGGGAAAAGCATGAATTGCCCAGCAGCAGGTAGCTCCTAATTTTTCACCTTTACTTAGCAAATGACAGAGAGACAGGAAGACTGACTGGACAGGGCCTTTTATATGCAAAATTCTGGGATTGCAATAGCTGCTGTAACTTGGTGCAAAGATTGAATGTAAGGATAGTTCAGCAACTAGATTTCATCTCAGACCCCTTCCATAGGTCTCACACAGAGGTATTTTGGAGGCTGGTATTACCTTTGGACATAGAAGAGCACAGGAAATCAAGAATAACAGTAGAATAATCCTAACGCTGTGGGTGGTGTGGGGTGGATCAGGCCTCTGTGTTGACCAGAAGTGTCTCTATGGCCCTGGGAGATCACTCCAGCCAGAAGTGCAGGGTTCTGTGCAGGCAGACCTTTCCTACCCCTGCCAGTGGCTGGCAGTGCACACACTCACCCACTGCTGGAGAGCTCGGGCGTTACCAGCGATTCAGAACTGCAGAGGCTCAGATGTGTAGAGTTCCAGAAATATTTATTCCAGAAGGTTCCATGGTAAAAGAAATAGAATGACCCCAAATGCCCCTTGTTAAAGGGACACTCAGCCAGTGGTCAGGGGGCACAGGGGCAGACAGAGGGCAGGGGGATACAGTGACCACTAATGGGGAGAGGGGAGGGGTGGAGGGAGGGAACAGGTCAAGGCCAATAAACACAGGAAGATTAGCATATCAAGGTGAGATAGCTTAGGGAGAAAGCATTCAATTCTTAGAAAAAACTTCAGAGCAGTCCCACCAGCATGCCTCTGCTGTTTTGTGGCCACTTGGCTCCTTGGTAGCCCCCGAGGTGGACTCAGTCATCCCAACAGAATCCCTTTTCAGCTTTAAATTGCAGATGATTTCTCATAACTATCACTAATCTGAATCCAGTAGTACCTTGATGCACTTCATTACAGCATCTTTCAGGAAGAGACAAAGCTGATGTTACAGTCATTACTTATATCAGCAGCAACTGGTGGTTTCCATTTAACACCTCTGCAAAAGATTTCTTCTGAGTCACTCTAATGATTTCACTCCAGATTTCTGTATGCAGAAGTAATAGAAATTTAAATTTAATTGGTTGCATGTGAAAAGTGCAGATAGGTGCAATGAATGGTTGGTCTAGATCCCTTGCATCTGTCCTGTCCTGTCCTGGCGTATCCTACCCTGTCCTATCCCACCTTACCCATTTTAGTGGAATCAATGTTTTTAATTCCATTAGAAATAAGTGACTGGATAAAGCAGGTATCTTGCTTCTAATGTAGCATGTTAAAGCTGCTCAGGTTCCTAAACTAAATGTTTCTGGTCCTCGCTCATATTTTCCCCTCAATTCCCCTCATATTTTTAAAGGGAATTAACCTGAATAAGGCTGAATGATTGATAGGCTGAAAATTACTGGGAAGTTATCTCTTCTAACACACCCAAGTTACCTTATTTTTGTGTTGTACCATTGACTATCCCCCAACACAAAGCTGACTGACCACGCTAGCTGCAGGCTGTGGAGCTGAGCACTGAGAGGCTGCCCTCTGTGTTAATGGTTCCTGGATTCAGGATTCAGGGAGGGAATGGGATAGTGGTGGTGTGGGGAGGATCTCATATACAACCTCCAGTCCTGGCATCTCCAGAAGTGTCTCACAATCCCTATATGCTGATCTGGCAGAGAGGTTCTCATCTGGGTATCTTGTGGGGAGTTGCAGACTCAGTTAAGGGTCAGGAGAATGTGCTGGGGTTTCCAGGAGACCCAGAAGGTGTGTGTCCTTGTCCATGATACGAGTGTTCACTGAGAGCGGTGAGAAGAAAATATGCAAGTGGACATGCACACAGAAAAGAATTCTTTTGTATATAAGAATTTCATTGCCATTGAGGTTGGCAGTATGGCATTAACAGGCAGAGATAGAAATCTCCTGACAAGCCAACCCAGTGGCACATAAGACAGCCTCACACCAAGTCAGAGGCCCAAGGCATGGACCCCTTGGTGTTCCCCTGTGGTGTCGAGCCCTTGTGGGTATCCTTGGGTCTGTGGCAATCGAGAGACTCCTGCATGGTAATCTCCCTTCTCAACTGTAAGGGTCAGAGGCAGTTATCAACCTCAGATACCCCTGGGTCCCCCCACAAGGCAGCTATGAGGATGTATGCTGTGGGCACGGTGAGCCTCTACATTTCCTCCATCCATTTTAGCCTCAGCAAGGCTTCCTCGCAGATGATGCTAATTTTACAGCTGCTGAAGATGTGTCCTGAGGCTCTCATCTTAGTCATGTATACTTTTAACTTCTAATTTATTGGATTTGTCACACACCCTGTAGATTAAAATATAGTATTTTATCTCTGAATCATTAACTTTTGTTGCTTTCTTATGCTCGCTTGAATCTTTTTCTGCTCCAGACAGTTCAGAATATAAATAGTTCAATAACACATGTCCTCCTAATTTAAAGACTATCATTTATTTGACTGGAAGTGCACTATGTTAACAGTGATGCCATAAAGAGGCTAAAATAATTAATCACTTTGCTGCAGTTAATGGATTCAAGGGCACAGGAACACGTACATAAGCTCCTGCCACAGGTTCCAAGGATGAGGTTAGGAAATGGGAAAAAGCAAAGGCTTAAGTTTGGCATGAAAGTTTTGGTCAGATGGTGGGCAAACACCTTTGTCTGCTGATCACCAAGGATTCCAAATACTTATCTGTATGTGTGTCCTGAAAGGACCATCAAACAGCAGGTGGTGCAGAGGGATGCCCAGCAGAGCCCAGACTTGTCCAGAGGGGAGCAGAATGATAGCACCAAAACTAATGGAATTCCTCCAGAAAGAGAGCTTGCAGAATGCAATCTATACTGCTGCTTAGTAAACATCTAAACTACAGGAAAGGCACTGCTAACTCAGTAAAAGCAGAGACCTTGACTCTTGCATGCTGTGCTGCCTGCTCTTAGGGACTTAAGAGACTGTCCAGCTCCACTCCTTGCCATGCACAGGGATACCTCCTGCTAGACCAGGTTGTTCCAACCTTGTCCAACTTGGTCTCAAAAACTTATAGGGATGAAGCAGCCACATCTCTGCACAACCCGTGCCAGTCTATCACCACCCACACAGGAAAGCATGTCTTCCTAGTATACCATCTAGTCCTGCCCTGTGCCAATATGAAGCTATTCTCTTGTCCTATCCCTTCAAGCCCTTGTCCAAAGTCTCTCTCCAGCTCGTCAGCCATGGGGGTGACTGTGAGCTGACTGGCATGCCATAGGTTTAAATGGTGCAACTGATCTCAGTGGCTCATAAGGTGTGTGGGGGTGTGTGTGAGCGTGTGGGTGTAAGTCCTTTACAGTTGCTCCTGGGCTGTCCTCCCTTTCATTAATGAAAGTCTTGAGCTCAGTGTTCTGTGCTTCAATGAGATGTTGGTCTCATAGATTGCTGACTGAAATCCTCTAACAGACGCTGAGATTGGGTGGGCAGCGACTTTCAGCTGCAATGGGAAGTTCAGTCAGCAATGGATATGCACTGTGGGCATGAAGTTTGATACTGAAGTCTGCTGTAAAGTGATGTTAAACATCATGGCATCTGCAGCCCATGGTATTTGTTGTCCACATCCTTTCCCAGCCACCACCTGGAACAGCTGCTGGTGGCATCAATGGGGTGCTTGCCTCCACTGGCCCAGGACTCTGCCATGGACAGCCTGTAGGGTTTACATTATAAATGCATAATAGGAAATAAACTGCCAGACCAAGGAAAATATTACTGCAAATCCAAGGGCTCGCATTCCCCAAACTGTGGCATTCCAGCTGCATGGAGTTGAAGTAAAATCTGTAACAAAAGCTGAGCCAAGCCTCCAAATCAAAACTAAAACTCCCCTAAACAAAAGCACACACTTGGCCAAGAGGTGCCTGCTTCCCTAAAAATGCTAGGGGAGAAGGGGAAGAACAGTGTTCAGGACTATAGTTGTATTTTTGACAGGTTGAGACTGATGTGTAGAGTACTTAAGGGTTATTTTGGTGTGGAAAGCTAGAGTTCCTCAGGTTTTGTCCCTGTTCCTTCAAAGTCAACCCCAGGTTTAAGGCAATGGCACATCGAGATGAGTCACTGACATTGGGAATGGTACCAGTGATGACTAGCACCTAATTCTGGGCATTCAAATGTACCTCATAGAATACATTGCTGTTATTCCTAGGTACCTAACTTTCTCTATTGTCAGCTTGGGCATGAATTCTTTTTTGGTGTGACTGTGTGAAGTTGGATCTCTGAGTGTCATATCTCCCCTTGCTTGCCAGATTTTGCCCAGCTTGTGCAAGACACTGCATGTAAGCTTTCTGAGCTTCAGTAAAACCTTGTACAATGCCTAGGACAAGGAGATAACCAAACCAAGAATTCCCATGGAACACAGCTCTGTGACCCTGGAAGAGATTTTTATCCAAAAGCAAAGGAATGGGTGCAAGGCAGGTAGGGGAGAATGCCATACCCAGATATAACAAAGGAGATAACAAAGGGGCAGATGGCCAGAAACATTTCTACTTTTCTACTTACCCATTATGTGAAATCTTAGTGTTTGATTTTCCTTTGTAGGACCAACTTTTCCCCCCCTCCTTTTTTTTTTCCTCTGTCTCTTTTCCAGTCCACTCAGCACTGAAACAATGAGAGTGCTATCACAGATTACAGGCAGGTCAGGGAGGGCAAATTACTTGCCAAAATAGTCTCTCTGAAGGGTCTTATTCATGTTATGTGCTAAGTTATGTGATAAGTCAAAGTTAGTGTTGCATAGCATTCTTCCAGTACTTCTTGTAGCTATTGTTGTAGTACATGGAGTGATCCACTTTCTGCAAAGCTGCTGCTGGTTTCTGCTGAAACTTTCCAAATGCATGCATTGGTTTATTTTTCACTAATTCCTGCTTCTTGTTCCTTCCTTTGTAACCAAGACATGCTTACTTTTTCTTGATGCTTTTTCTATGAATCAAATTCCTCTGAATAGAATTACAGCTCAACATAGCTTCAGGAAAAGTGACTTACACTTAGTGAATTTATGGCTTTTTAAACCTTGGCTAATAGAAAAGTCACTCTGAAAGCCCTAAAAAGGGTGAGATATTTGATTTATACAGATCCAAGAGACCTAAAACTCTAGAGACTGCGAGTCTCTTGTCTGGAGATCTCGATGGAGAGCAAATGCTTGGGACTAGGCCAGGAGGAAAGGGTAAGGCATGCTGCTGGGCCAGTTCCTAGGCACCAAAAAGCCAAGACTAAGTATAAAGTGTTTGACGATACCCCTGTGCATTTAAGAGGAGTGGGCTGTGGGCCTGTGAGCTGATTTATCTGGGGTGAAGGTTGAGCCAATGTATGGCAACAGCTCCTGTAGTCTGGTTCTGCAAGGTCAGAAACAGGCATGAAGGTTTTCTGCTGGCACCAATGGGCCTCAGTGGTCCAACCAGTGAGGAGGTGGCAGACCATGTGATATTTTCATTACCAGTAGTAAAAAACAGTTGTTTTGTCCTCCGAATCAAGTTGTAGTTGGAGAGGTTTTTTGACTCCTTTCCTCAAGGACAGCCTCAAGGGGAGCACATTGCTGTTGCGAGACTGCTCTGTTCACCCAGTGGCTCAGCCACATATGTTTGATCAGTTATGCAATACAAAACCATAGAAATAGCTAGCAGGCTAACCAGACAATTACCACTGTTGTTCATTTTTTAAAGGAAAAACTTGTGAGGAAGTATTTCTGATACTTTGTGATAATCATTCCTCTAGTTTGAGTATCAACAACGATAAGAGTTCATGCAGGTCCTATCCGGCACATTTACAGGTGTGCCTGATTGTCTTAGATACTGTGACATCACAAGCCTTCCCTTCTTCTCTGTTTCTCCATTATCTCACTCCTCAAACACTCCAGCAATGTGGTCCCTCCCTTGCACATGTGCAAAAGGCACCAGCCACGGCGTGCAACCAGGGGTGCTGCCTAGTGCCCATGCTCACCATTCATGTTCCTGCACTACTGACACACTTCCTGCAGCCCCAGGGAATCGATGGGAAGGCAGAACACCAGTGAACAAGGATTCAGATCAAAGGACAAATGTAGTTGGCCAAAGTGAACAATTATATAAAACAAAGGAAAACAACAACCAAAGATCCTTCATTGCAGCTAATTATTATGAGCTCTGGACAACTGTTAAGACATAGAATTAAAGACCTTAATTATATTGTCACCTTCTTTCAGCTCCGATTTCCCACAAATGAATCTATTTACTGTAACTCCTGCAGATGGAAAGAAATTGATACCATTCCCAGTGAGGTGGGATAGGAGAGCTGGGGAAAAAAATGAGAGGAGCATGGTGATGGCTGCACAAGTGGGTGACAGCTTGTCCTGGGTTTGCCCAGGAAAGGTCAGTTTTGGAAATAAACTATGCGGCAGGAAGTGATACAGCTTCCTCCTGAAATGGAATCAGGGACCATCTAGTTTTGAGTATTGACAAGGATGTCAGCCAATTAAAACTTGATCCACCTTCAAGGAAAAAAAACCAAAAACGTGTATAAGCCGATGACCCTTGACAGTCTGATCGCCTGTGACTTCCTCCTTTTGGCAAGAAGAGGTCGTTCTCCTCCCTCCCCCGGAGCCTGGTGAGGGCAGGCCAGGCCTGGCAGCAGCCAGAGTGGTGTGGAGGGGAGAGGGGAGCCTGAAGCCACGGTGCAGCCCCAGGCTGGGCCAGCCCAGCTCCGCCAGCCCTGCTGGGCCAGGCCGGCTCTGCAGTGCAGCCCAGCTCGGGACAGGCCCGGCCCAGGCCCCTGAGGCTCACACGAGGCTCACACGAGGCTCACACGTGGTTCAGATGGATGGCAGCACAGACACACTCCTCAGCTCCAACCTGAAATTCAACACTCAGATGGCAGCCAGGCAGAGACCATGCGACCATCGCTAGGCCCAAGAGAGAGATTAACTCTCTCCATGCCCTGATGAAACTTGCAGAGTTTCACCCTCCCCTGCACAGAGAGAGAAAGAGTGAGGATACGTACAAAAATACAGCATAGGGACTCTAAAGTCAGAGAGGGAAGCAGAGCCGATGCCTAGAGGGAGAAGCATGAGGAGAGTTTCAATCTGGAACCCGAAAATCTTTTGTGAAGCCATGGTTGGGACTAAGCTAAAATATTCCCTGCAATGTATGAGAAAATGGTCCAAAGGGGGGATGTGATGTTCTAACTGCAGCTGTGAGCCAATGCACCTGTGTAGAGATGAGTACATACTGAAGTAATGGCAGTCTGATGAGAAGCTTGAACAGAGACATAGACGAAGCTGTGACCCAGTCTCTCGCCCCTGGGGATGGTAAAGAGGATTTATGTTGCTAATAATAGAAGAAGGGGATTTCTTTGTTGCTGTAGTAGAACCACTCATGCTTTAAAGAGTACCCCACAGACCGCCATAGCCCACTGTAGTAGCTGTGGGAAGGTTACTAGTGTGGGACAGATCTTCCACATCAAGCAGATCTTTTCCTCTCGGGTAACTGCCTGTTGTGAGGCTGGAACCATAAAACACTGTATTTTCTTATTGAGAAGTCCATGGTAAATGCAGAAGAAAATGCCTTTCCTTAAATGAACTGAGAAAAGACTGTTTTAGAGGCGGTAAACTGACTGAAGGTTGAAGTCCAGTCTTTTTGTGTTCTCAGTAAGAAAGAGATGGAGAGGTAGGGGGAGGAGGGGTAATCTAAGGGTCTAGTTCTGGTTCTTGTTTTTTTTCTTTTTAGGTCTGTTAATAAACTTTTTTATATTCTTAAAAGTTATTCTTGCAAAGTTTGAGCCTGCTTTGCTTACTCTCAGCCCTTATCTCACAACAAAATTGGGCAAATTTTGGTAAGTGTGCTGGCGTTTAGCCAAAAATTCAAGTTGGCAAACTCAAATCACAACATGAAATTAGTATTTTCTGCCTGGTTAACGAACCTCAACCTCCTACACAACTGCATTCCAGGACCTTATAAATTAAAAATACTTCCAGTGAGACAAATACGAGTTTGATGAATTTTGTGCTTTTCTTCTCTTTCCTTCCCCCTTCTCATACTCTAAAATTGCCTCTAATTTTAAGCCATGCCTCCTGTCACATCATTATCCCGCCTTTGCGACTGGTCTGTTGCACTGCAAAATCTGTCACATTTGGGCTCTGGAGAGGATTGGTGCTGCTGGAAGCTGTGGCTGTGAGTCCCTGCCAGGACAGGATGATTCTGCTGGTCACAAAAACAAGTGTTGGATGCCTCAGGAGCTGCAAACCGTGCAGCTGGGCAGCCACACACCACTGGTGTCTCCTCACAGAAAGCAAAGCATTTTGAGACTTGCCTGAAATCGTCCTCTTTGGCTTGAGACGTGTGCCTGTTTTTCTTTTTTTCCCCCTCCTTGATTCTGAAGATTTTTTTCAAGACCTTTCAAACTGTCAGTCTGTGAGCAGAGGTGTTCCTGATGAACAAAATTAAGGGGCCTCATTAAGGATTTGCTCCCCACTGGTGTGCACACCAGGGCTGAGCTCAGCAGAGCTGGGTCTGGACCCGCCAAGAGCATGTTTTTCACACATGTTGCCATGGCTACGCAGGATGAGTTAATGTGACGGAACCGGCACACAGAGCAGAGGGCTTGCTGTGGATGCGGCCAGTGCACATGGCCATGTTGGAGGCGGCGCACGTTCACTCTGGTTTATTACCCTCATGTAGCGGCAAGACTTCCTGCTGTGCCTGTGAAAGCTTGGACTTCCAACTCTATCTGAGCTCGACGGCTGGGCTGTGCCACCACCTACAGCCCTCTGACTGCCTGCCAGTCACTGTGCTGGCTAGAGAGTCTGTGCTTGCACCCTGCACTTTTCTCCACCATGGACACTGGAATTAAGGTTTTGAGGCAGAAAAGTGTTGTTGCCTGGTTGCCTGGCTGCTCAGAGCTGGAAGCCTGAACAAACAGCATCAAACCCAAAGTTTGGTGGTTAACCCTGGCTGTCCAGTGTTGGGGATGATGAAATAGGAAATCCTTATAGATATGATTGCCTTGCAAGGGATACTGAAAATATGGAAAGCATAGTTGAGATTGGGATGAGGACAAGGTTTGAGTTGAAAAGTAACTAAGAAACAATGGTATAGCTGGCTGAAGGTAATCCTCCTTCTTGATAGAACAATACCCTCTGCCTAGGCAGGTCCAAAGCTCAGAACAAACCCTGCCTGCCTGGTAGGAGATTCCCAAAAGCAGTTTTTTTAAGGTTTGAAATATAACCCCATACGGTAATGTAATGATTCTTATAGGTTGCATGGAAATATTGTAGAGTTTGTAGCTTGTTTCAGATTGGTTAAAGAGAATTAGAATATTCAACAGAGAAGATGATTTATTGTATTGTAAATGGCAAATCACTCTCTTTTTCCTCTCTCTTTTTACCTCTTTCTCTCTCTTTCTCTGGCCTGCTTTAAGCTGTGTCTTGCAGCCCAGCAAGCCTCTTATACCCATGCTCTTTCACAATAAACCCCCATACTCTAAACCCATCTTTAGAGATCTCTCACTTCTATTTTACCCCTATAACCAAATTCCACAGAGTTAAATCCTACAGTCCAGGCTGCAGGGTTGCTTTCAGCCAGTTTTACCTCCTAACCATCCACAGCCATCATACTCTGTCATCTGTTTTCTCTGGTTTTCTATTAATAGGGTTTTTTTTACAATCATAATGTGAAAAACTGCCCTCCTCTATTAAATACTCACTGCAGCATCTTCTGTCATTTCCTGCAATTGCAACTTACTGAACTCTGAATTTTACAGATGGTTTATGCTGATTTAACCTGTGAAGCTTCCTCTCTGATGCAAACATTCATCAGAATATTGTGGATACTGATAGCTGAGCCATGTGAAATCTAGTCTTGATCTTTGCTGACATAAAGTTCAAAACAGCACTTTTTGTCCAGGGTGTTTGATGGGATTTTACATTATTCTCACAGACCCATGGACTTGTGGTCACAGACTTCCCATTGGTGCTGCTGTGTTCCTCTACCAGCGTAGATTCTGGCAGCTGTAAGAAACATGTGGAGAAAACCAGGATGAGGACTCC
Organism: Petroica traversi; assembly: GCA_025920805.1. Taxonomy (NCBI): domain Eukaryota; kingdom Metazoa; phylum Chordata; class Aves; order Passeriformes; family Petroicidae; genus Petroica; species Petroica traversi. Next base: position 288,876 of record JAHLSL010013310.1, on the reverse strand, counting down.
TATTTCGCTCTGGTTAAATTACTTATTTATCTATTTATTTATTTATATTTCCAAAAACTGAAACTCAAGGTACAACTTTAACAGGAGAAAGAAAACCCACCCCATTTTTTACCCTGGGAAAGACCAATAGCATCTAATGAAAGGCATCACTGGGCACATCAGGATTGGATTAGATGATCTTTAAAAGTCCCTTCCAATACAAACTTCTGTGATGCTATGATTCTATCTGAAAGTTGCAACACAGCATTATAAATGGCTTAGCAGAATAAGAAAACAACAATGAAACTGAGGAAGTGAAAACAAATAAATTTTATCTTCTTAGAATGACAAAAATTCATTCGATTAAGTTCAACTGTCACTTTTTTTTTTCATAACGTTGTTTGTATTTTTTATTTCAAATAATGGATCAGCTTTGTAATACACTTTGATGCTGGAACAACTGCATTTTCTGGCTGACAGCTCTTATCCAGACTCCTGAAACTTTCAGAAAACCTGTTTACCTGTATTTCTAAATAAAAGAAAAAGTATTAAGAATCTTTAAAAACTGTTTGGATTGTAAAAGCAGTTCTCTGGAAGAGCAGTAGTTTGCCACAGCAGTGTGCAGGAGGTCTAATGCTGCTGTCAGGCTACTGTGGCAACTCCTGGACATGATGTTCCTTATGAGTGCTCATTAGGCCTGTGGGAACTCCCCTGGCCTGGCCCATCTCTGTGGGCAGCTCAGCTCTTACCCATTGTCCATCTGATGTAGCCCAGGCATGGGACTGTCACCAGCTACTGCCAGAGTGACCAGGAAAATGGTCAAGGATGGCTACATGTGTCTGGGCTAATGGTCAGTGGGGACCAATGGGGTTCTCTCCTTAAACCTGTGAGTGGGAGGCAAGGACTGGAGGAGGAGTAGGGATGTGTAGCAGGTCAACAGTTATATTTGCCTTTGGTGTTGGCAACAGGGTCTGGGCAAATGACCATGAGATTGTCTTAGAGAACTGAGACCTGCTTGAAAGAAATGGGATCCACCTGACCAAGCACAGGAAAAGTATCTTTGGCAACAGAATGGTCACCATGATAGGTAACTGCAGACTAGGATCTGTGGGCTGGAGAGGGGATCACCAAAACTAGGTGAGAAAGTGGTAGACAAACAAAGAACATGGGGCAAAGTGAAGGGACCTTGTCATCAACAAATCAGGGCTAAAGGGAGTCCAGGGCTACCCACTCAAAGAAGGAAGACACTACCAGAGAGATTTGTGATGAAAGCTTTCATACTCTTTTGGGAAACCAGCCTGTGGGGATCCCACTCTGAAATGCTCCTATACCAACACATGCCATCTGGGACATAACCAGGAGAAATGATGGATCTTTTGTGCTTTAGCAGAGTTATGCTGACATCTGAATTATGGAAAGTGGTGATATGTCTCACAGGGCTGGATTCTGCCCTGAATGAATATGGGCTCTTCAGAAAGGACAAGCTAGAGGAGGGGAAGATGTGAGAGAAAGCAACGCTCTGTGTGGTGACAGACAATGAGGCCAGTGGGAAAACCAGGGCAGGGTGTACTTCGTTTTGGTAGGGTGGAAAAGTTAGGAATTGTTAAACAATCTGGATACAAACTTAAATCCATAGGACCTGATGGGATGCATCTGCAAAGCTAAGGGAGTTAGCTTGTGTCATTGCAGATCCTTTCTTGATTAACTTTGAAAGGTTGTAGTGATAGGAAGAGGTTCCTCAGGACTGGAAGAAAACAAATGTCATTCCTTTATCAAGAAAGGGAGGAAGGAAGATCCTGGGAACTACAGACCTACCAGCCTCACATTGATCTCTTGGAAGGTGATGGAGCAAATATTCCGGGAAGCCATTTCCAAATGCACGGAGAAGGACGTGGTGACTGTGAATAGTCACTGTACATTTACAAAGTAAAAGTCATGCCTGTCCAGCCTGACAGTTTCTGCAATGAAAATGCTTAAGGGAGGAGAAAAATAACTGTTTTGTTGACTTTAAATGAGGCTTTCAACATTACTTCCCATAAAATACCCCTAGAGAAACTGAGGGAGTGGATAAAAATTGAGAGCTGATGAAACAATTGGTCCAGGGTGTTTTTATGAGTGACAAGAAGTCCTGCTGGTGGCAGTGACTAGTGGTGCACCATAAGGGCCCGTATCATGATCAATACCCTTTACAATTTTTGCTGATAGCCTGGATGACGGGGCAGAGTCCATCCTCAGAAAGTTCTCAGGCAATACAAAGGTGTGAGCTGCCTGTTAGAAGGTGCAGGCTGGAAAACTGAACAAAGAGGTGGCTCATGAAGTTCAACAAAGAGAAATGTGAGGACCGCCTTCTGGGGAGGAATAATCCCAATCACATAGACAGGCTGCAGAATAATGGACTGGGAACTAGCTTTGCAGATCAGGCATTCAGCATCCTGGTGGAAGTTGATCGTGAGCCAGTAGCATGTTCTCATGGCAGAGAGGACTGATTGTCTTTGGTCTACGTTCGGAGATGTCATCAGTGGGATGTGGTTCTGTCCTTTCCTCAGCACTGATGAGACACATCAAGACTGCTGGGTACAACTGGACTGCTGGGTAGTGCTTTCTGTACAGAAGATACAGACTTACAGGAAGAGGTCACCAAAATGCTGGAGGCGCAGGAGTCAAACAGGGAGAGGCTGAGAGCACTGGGGCTGTCCAGCCTGGGTGAAGGGAGGTTCAGGGGAGATCTTGTCAGTGTGTATAAATATCTGATTTATTGGAGAAGCAAGGACTTCACAGCCAGGCATTTCAAAGTGGTAAGGAGTGAGCTACTTAGAGTATAATGGCAGAAGATTAAAGTAAATCCAGGAAGCCTCAGGTGTCCCAGGGGAGGTTCAGGATGGGCAAAACGGTGGTTGAACATTGGAATGGACTGCCTAGGGAGGTGGTTGAGTCACTAACCTTGGACATATTCAAGAAATGGCTGGACATGGCATCCCATCCTCTGGTCTGGTTGACAAAGTGGTGGTCAGTGACAGGTTGGACTCAATGGTCTTGGAGGTCTTTTCCAATCTAAATGACTCAGTAATTCTGTGAAAATAATTTTGATTTAAACATAAGAAAAAAGCAGTTTGGTGTGAGTGTGGTCAAGGACTCGAACAGGTATGTTCAAGAGAAGTCATGGTGCCTCTGCCCTCCAAGATCCTCAAAACTGGACTTGACATGGTCTGAGAAACTTGAGGTTGGTGAGTCTCTGATGAGACAAGGGACTGGACAAGATGACCTTCAGAGTTCTCTGTTAACTTCAGTCATGCTGTGATCCTGAGATCTTCCTGGGACATAACTGACAGAAGACCAGATCCCTGGAGTCTACATCCTGCTGACTGCAGTGTCAAAAGATGGAAACTGGAGAAAAAAATCCTTGTGGGCACAGTCCTGCACCAGTAAGACACAGAAACAATGTCCCTCTTTCTAGAGAAAGTCCTCTTCCCTGTGCAGATAGAATAGGAGAAATGACCTTTCCCGAGTAAAAACACACAGTTGCCATGTAGGGTCACTGTTGATCAGCCATAGACCTCATATTACTAATTGCAGAGTCTTGTTGGGCACAGGAATGTGTAGTAGATCCTGTTTCTTTTTTATTATCTGAGTAATTTAGAAATAGCTGAAGATCAAGTACATTATTATTTGTACTACTAATTTAAATGGTTCTTATTGGTTTATTTGGCTTTACTTATCTTCTTCACTCTTGCATTAATTTTTTTTGCTAGTTTAGGGTCAGATATTGCCATTCCCTCATATAGTAACTAGGTCATTCTTACAAGAGCAGATCCACTCCAGTCTGTAAAGTCCATTTACTTTAAATGTTATGACAATTAATCTGAAATGAGAAACTTCAAGGAAAGTCATAATGTTTTTCTGTAAAGAGGCTTTACAAGCCTGCTCTGGCCTTTACCCCAGGAATTTTCATCACTTTTAAGAAAAAACTCATGTGAGTGAGTGAATACCAGAGGCAATGTACATTTTGAAGAGGCTTCACCTCAGTTACTTAAACCCCTGATATACAAGCAAAGCCAGCTGTTCCTAAACTGGGGTCAGGCTCCACAGTGAGGGGCAGGAGGCCACACACAAGGGCTGTTCTCTCTACTCCACCTCTGACACCAGCAGCCACAGCCTGTAACAGCACAGGAGCCACCAACTCTCTCTGCTCAGGGGAGCCAGTAGGATGACAAAGTGGAAGACAACTTTTTATGATGCCATCTGCTGCACACTAGCCAGCCCTGTGAGGAGGAACCTTGTTGGGCATGTTGTAGCGTAGGGTTGAGATGGCAACAGGGGAGTCCGTGTTCAGCAGAGGCATCAATGCCAGCATCCATCAGTGCCAAAGTAGTGAGGGGTTAGTCCGTATGTCAATGTCTTTAATGAATGGTGAAGCTCTGAACAGGACTCATGAAGCTTCACATTTTCTTCCAAAGGCTCTGGTGTGGGATGGTTTTCCAACAGGGAGGAGTCTGCTTTTCTCCCTCTCTCTGCCCAACTCTGCAGTGACTACAAACCAAAACTCCAGCAGCAGCTGTCTATGCATCTTTCTAACTTCTACTGCCTCCCTGAGGCACTGAGATTTATACACAGAGATTTATTTTTAAAAAAAATTCACTGCATTCTCTAGATTTTCCTTCTAGTCCTGGAAACATTCTTTGCTGATAGGGGAAAAAGTTTCTCCCTTGACATCAATGTGAAAACTGATGTTTTTGTTTCTCATGGTTATTCTGGCACATAAAAGTTTAACAGAACACTAGTAAACCAATTCAGATCAAGTGGTAAAAGCAATAATGGTGTAGCTGATGCTGTTTAAGCACCTCATATTCTAATCCCTCTATTGTAAGAGTAAGGCAGCAAAGTATTTTGCTGACTAGGGGCCTGGATAGGCTTGAGAGGTGGGCCAGTGCAAACCTCACAGAGTTCAACAAAGCGAAGTTCAAAGTCCTAGACCTGGGCTGGGACAATCCATGGCATACTTACCACTGGGCAGAGAAGGGATTGAGAGCACCCCTGTGGAGAAGGACTTGGAAGCGATGGTTGGTGAAAAAACCAACAGGAGCCATCAGTGTGTGCTCACAGCCCAGAAAGCCAAAGGAATTCTGGACTTCATCCAAAGGAGTGTAGGCAGAAGGTTGAAGGAGGAGATTCTTCTCCTCTGGCCTTGTGAGACTCCTCGTGGAGCATTGCATGCAGTTATGGTGCATCCAAAATAAGAAGGACATGGAACGGTTGGAGCAAGTCCAGAGGAGGCCATGAAGTTGACAAGTGGACTGGAGCACATCCCCTATCAAGACAGGCTGAGAAAGGTGGAGTTGTTCAGCCTGGAGAAAAGTAAGTTGTATGGAGACCCCATAGCAACCCTCCAGTAACTAAAGCTTCTTGTACTTGCAGGGTAACTGAAGAATGATCCTCCATCAAGAATTGCAGCGACAGGACAAGGAGAAAATTGAAAGAGGTTAATCCAATTTGTGTAAACTACTAGGAAAAAAATTTACTCTGAGGGTGGTAAGATAGAGGAACAAGTGGCCCAGGGAGGTTGTGAACGCCCCAAGCATGGCAGTGTTCAAGACCAGGTTGCATAAGGCCTTGAGGAAACCAATCTAGTGGCTGGTGACCCTGCCTATAGTGGGGGCTTCAGACTAGAGGATCCTTAATGTCCATTTGAATACCTTAACATTCTACAATTCTTATGACTCCACACCTTCTGTCTGAGGGCCCTTGTCAATCAATCCCTGCTTCTGGATGCTAATGGACAACCTAAGCTTTGCCCTTGAAGGTGATGGAGGGGAACTCTCAAGAAGAAGCTCATTCTCTTTCATGCTGATGGTAGTGATGGGTCAGTTGCATGCCCATCAGTGCTGCCTGTCCTCATGGCTGCAGCCAGGCCAGTGATGGAACTGGATGGTGTTGTTAACACAGGGAAGTGAATATTGCAGAAATCACCAGAGAAAATGTATAGCCATGTCTTCCTCATGACGAGAAAAGTACATCTGGTTATGACCCAGCTTTCAGTAAGTGTACCAACTAAAGGAGCAAGAGACATAAATATTTCTGAAGTCCACCTGAAGTGTAATTCAAACCTATCCTGAGAGAGGGCATGATAAGCAAGATGAATTTCTGTCTTTCTTTTCCTTTACAATACTAACCTTTGGCTTCTAAAAATTTGCTTAAGCAGTGATAGTTTGGTGGTGCCTTGATGAACTCACTAACTCTCTGAGGGCACAAATATGTCAGATCTTGCAGCAACTGGTAGAGACGGATACATATTTCTTGGTCCTTTGAGAAAAGCTCTGGAATTAAACATCACAGGCAAGGGAAAGCATTTTGTGGAGCTTTTTGTGATGAAAAATTAACTGTTAAATTCTAATTTCAATAAGGTAGTGCCATCAATGCTTTAAAAAAAATCTTACTTTTTTATCAAAAGTTCTAGCTTTCTGTACGACTCTCATTAATAGCTGCAGACAAAATGATGGGATGTTGGCCTGTAAGAAATTCCCTGGATGTAAGAGGCAGATAAAAGAATATACACACTTTTCAGATTAAAGCATTGGCTCTGCATCTACAGATACTCCATCTCTTATTAAAGAGTGTCACTTGAGAAAGACATGCACAGTCAGACTTGCACGTCTGTCCCAGCCATTTTTACCAGTTCTTCTCACTCCAGCTTTTCTCCAAATGTCCTCTTGCTTTTTTAGTCTCTTAGATTTCCTCTGTAGAACTAAGGTATTTCTTCTTCAAATCTCAAGTCAATGCTGCTTTGTAGCTCCATGCCCCACACATTAGGGTGTTTTCTCTTGCCAGCAAAAAGTGGCAGCCACTGAGCGTCCAAGGCTGATCCTCATGGACTGTGGAGACTTGGAATGAGACCCTGAGCCCGGAGAAGATCTGTTAAAATGCAATGAAAGTAACATGTTATTTTTTCTGTAACTCTCTGTTCAAAGAGCCTCAGATTCTGCAAATGTTTTGAAAAAGAAGGTGTTCAAAAGTGGTTTTGAAAGGCTTGCACAGTAAGGTTTTAATCTAATTGAGCAATTTTGAAATAAATTCTGTTGCCAGTTAAGTCTAACTCTAAATATTCAAAAGCAAGAGATCTTTCCAAATTACTAGTAACTCATTCATGTCCTTTTTGTAGTCTCTGTCAGCCCAGCCCAGGCACCAGGAAGATATGCATGTTCCCTAATTAGCCCCTTCCTGGTGACAAATAAGTACAATAATAATTTGTGTCCCGTTCCCTAATTGCTTCAGCTGCATTAGGTGGGCTGGAAAGACTGTGTTCAGTCAAAATGAGACAAGCATGTCCCTTCTCACAGAGCCCAGTGCTGCACCCAAGCCTGACTGACCACCAGGGACCAGACTGAACCCCCAGCTGTCTGGTGCAGAGATGGTGCTAACTCTGGACATGACATGTCTGCCTTCACCTGAGCTGCAGCAAGGTATTCTTGGGACAGAAGGAGCAAAGGTATGCTAAATAGAGAATGCTGCATCTTCAGAGAATAAAAATTTTATTACCAAAATTAAAAATAGTACTTTTTTCTTCGGTGGTATCAGCTAAATAATATTTTCAGAGATATAGTAGGAACAAGTTTTTGCTGCCTACTAAATAAAAGGGAAGAAAACCCACTGAAATAAATAATTTTGAAATCTTGAATCACGAAATGCATGAAACATAGAATTAATTTACTAAAAATGGATGAGGGGGTTTTTTTTTGGTTTTTTGTTTTTGTTTTTGTTTTTGTTTTTTACAAAAGCATTGCTTCTGAGACAAAATACCAAATTAAAACTGCCTGTGAAAATTTAATCTAGCAAAGGTGTGTTGATGCATTTCCCTCCAGAGTTACAGGACACCTCTCTGACAATATCTCAGGACATTTTATCAGTGATTTTTTAGATTTCACTTTTCCTACCTTGTAACTAATGATGGCTGAAGCATTTAAGGTACCATCTTGCCGAGTCAGGAGAGGTTTCACTCACTGACATACCTTGCTATCTGCAGAAGACAGCTGACAAGCAAACTTTCTGGAGAAGCACAGTTGCACCACACCCCATGCCTCAAGTAGTCAGGTTCATAGAATCATGGAATTGTTGAGGTTTGACAGGAGTTCTAGGGTCTTTGAGCCCAACCATGTTACCACTAAATTATGTTCCAGTCTGTTGTTTTTTCTTGGTAGCAGTGGTAATCCAGCTGTCATTTCTCCTACCTCCAAAAATTCTACTGTGACCAGTCTGGTCTAAGTGGCAGGGTTTTTTTTTTGCTCAGTTTTTCATCTTCAGAGTTTCTAAAGATATTAGCACCATTCAAGGCTGACAAGATGAATTCTGACAAAAGATAATTGCATGAGTCCTTTGTTGCTGAGCCCTTTCAGACCCTCAACACTGTCACTTTCCATTTTGTTAAAACATGAGTCAAAGATGCCCTCCACACACAGGGAGACCAGGACGTGTATGGCCAAAGCTGTTTTGAGGATTAGAACAAGTGTGTTCTCAGGGACTCTTTTAAAAAAACAAAATAGATGTGGACGAAGGGATGTAAATGCAGATTCCAAGGTGTACCTCAAACAAGATAATGCCTCATGTGAGGGACCGGAGTGGACACACCATGATCAGAGCAGCCCTGGGTGGTCTCACAGGGGTGATGGGATCCATCCTTTGTGATGGAGCCACGGCTCCTTCCAATGTAGGCATGAGCTCTGCAGAGGGAACTGACTGCTCTGGCAGCACTGGCCCAGCTCCCTGTGGTCAGTGCTGTGCAGTCTGACATGGGACTGGGCTATATCTCACACACAGCAGCACCACTATTCCTGCAGAGGAAAAAACACACACAAAACTCAGAAAATGTTCCAAGAAAGGTGGTGCAAATGTTTCCAGCCAGAAATATGGGAATATAGGGACAATTTTTTGCTTCTTCAGGCATCTCTTTTGGAAGAGCCTGTCCAGGGTGGGACAACAGTGCCTGTGGTTCTGCTTGGCTCTCAAGACCTGTGAAGTCTTCAAAAAGAGAAGTTTCCCAGTTTTTCCCAAGTACAATTTTTAGCAAAATCCCTAGTCTGTAGCATTCATGTGGATGTAAGTGGTCAAAGATTCCACACCCGTATCTTTAGGGCTATTTTGTTAATTTATTTATAGTCCTCCTTTATTATTCATGATCCCTAGTAGCACTTAAAGACATGGGTTAGAGGTAGCCTTGGCAGGGCTGGGGTAACAGTTGGACTTGGTGGTCTTAGAGGCCTTTCCAACCTAAATGATTCTGTTATTCTGTGATTCTGTTTCTTGGTGCTACCAAGTGATGGTTTTTCATCCAAGAGCTCAGTCCTTGATTAACTCCTAGCTTTAATGAGAACCTGTCACTGTGCCATATTTTTGTTTACTTGCTGTGGCTATTGAGCAGCTGAAGTGGATCATGAACTTTTCAGCACATTTTGTTTAAAAACATCAATTTTACCCAAAGAGGGAGGTCTTAGCATCTGTGTTCATTTTGAGAAAATCAGAAATTTCTGCTAAAGAAACTTCCAAAAGATGTTTTTAATTTTTGAATCCTTATTTTAAAACAGCCCAGAGCAACAGTTTGAGGTTTGGTATCGTTTTTTGTGGGAAGAGGGTCAGGGAGTTGGCAGGGGGAGGAGGTGTCCTCTTAGTTCCATTTTCATGCTTGCCGTATTTTGAAGTGATACAAAAAAATGTAAAATAAACATATTTGAAAAGGCTTCAGTACCCCCATGAAATGCCAGGGTTGTGGAATGCCAACTTTCTGGATCAAATAACTCTGAATGGTAACTCTAGGAAATACTTATTTCACTGAGTCAGGATGACAAATTTTGAAACCGTGGTGTTTCCCTTAAACTAGAAATTGTAGATTTTGGCTGACTAACAGCTTTCCACACTCCACTGGCTGGGAACCTTGTTCATATCAACAATGCTGATCAGGCTAGAGGGGAGCTGGTAAGGGGCTGCTTGACTAAACATTTCTTCCACTTCAAAGCAAACTTACTTTGCCATTTAGGTTTCCATGTTTTCTTGTGTTGTCTCATGATTTCTTCTCTAAAGAGCTGATCTTCTGCAGCATTTTGCTGCTGCTGTGACCCCAATACAAGATACCAAGCAGATTCCCAGTCCTTGCTGCAACTGTCCCCAAAGCAGGAGAAGCTGTGGCATTGTAACACCAATGGTGAGGAAAAAAGGAAAGCAATTTTACCAAATCAGAGGTACAAACCCAGTAGCTTACAGTCTGACTGCACTGTGTTGTGTTTCCAGCCAGTTTAATGGCTGTGAGATGCAACAAGGTGGTGATGCTGACAGGCAAAGCTTAATCAGTGCTCCTGATAAGGGCTGCAGGCAAGGACCAGCAAATACACCCCTCACAGGGATCAGAGGCAGCAGGCTGTCCCTGCAGCCCTGCAGAGAGCCCTCTTCTCTGGAGGGCATCTTACACCTGCAGCCAGTACGTGTGTTTGCAACACCCACTGTCCTGATCCAGACTGTGTCCTGATGAATTCCTACAGGGAGAGCCAAACCTCTGCAGGACACATGGCTATCACCATCATGGGGTTGAGTGGGGTAGAACTTGTGCATAACTGAGAAAGAAACAGAAAGAGGGGAGAAATTAAAAAGAGGTGGCTTTCAATGAGATGAACTCACTGTGTGCATCACTCTAGGAAGGCCAGGAGAGTATCTCCAGTAATTCTGCTCTGCTGGGAAACACATCAAGTGGAAAAACATAATCAGCCTGAGCTCGACCTGCAAACTTTTCTCACACTGTGTGACTTTTACTCTCCCCAGATTAGCTCTGCTCTCTGGGTTCCAACCAGTAATGGGGAAGGCATAGGTATGAGAAAACTGCTGTTGATCTGGAAGTCCACCTGCTACCTGGCTGACACAGCCCCACTGGGAAGAGAAACAACTTCCCAGTCCACCCATGACAGCACCAAGGCTGGCCAGTGACAGATTTATTGCTTCCCAAAGTAATGCCACCTGCTTGGTGAGGGAAGTGGTGACATCCATGGCAGGCAGTTTGGCTAAGTTAGTTCATGGACACCCTGGGACTGACAAGTAATTGCTGGTTTCTTGCTCCAGTAAAATTTGGAAAAACAGGTAGAAGCAACATGGCTCTTTGCTATCCTCTGCTATCATATTCAGTCAATTCATTAACTTTACTCTCTCCCTAGCCTGCCTCCAGTTAGCCGTTAATTTCAGGTGCTAAAAATGTAATTTAGTAACTGCACAAGACCAAGAGGGAGAATATAATTCACTCCCCCACCTCTTAGGGGACTTGTGCATAAAGCAAATGAACCCAGACTTGCTGTTAGATAAAAGTTGGTTTTAGCAGGGGAAAAAAATCAGTATAAGCAGACAACTGGCAAAGTCACCTGTCAAAAATTACGAGCCCAAATGGACTCAGTCAAAGACACTCTATCTCAACTTGAAAGGGCTAGATATTTGTCAACCAGGTGTAATTAGAATCTGATGAAGTGTTGTGGTGTCACAACATAATGCATGCAACAATGTGGCCTTGATATAAAGCCCTTTTCCTTCACCATGGCATCCCTTCTGTATCCTCAGATTTATGTGGTGTCTTGGCCATGGGCAAGTGAAATGAACAGTAAAGAAGTGACAGAAACACAGCTGATGATAATTCCAGGTTTAACCCAAAAAGAAGGAAAATCTATGGATGCCTATTCAACCTGAAACTCTAAGAAATCATTAGTAAGCCAAGTTCAATGATGATGACAAAAGAAATTTAGGAGTGAAATGGAATTATTGGCGTTTGCTTAAATTTGCCAGTTTCGATAGCACAGGAGGCAGATCTGTGCTGAGGAGCTTGCAAGAGGAAATACAGTTCAGGGTATGTACACGGCAGTGGGCTGGCAACTGCTGAAATGACAGGCATTGACCAATCCTCTGCCTGCACTGGCTGGGCTCAGCTCAGCTGATCTCGGCTGCCTCCTGGTCAGGACAGAAATCTCTGTCCATCATCTTGTTCATGCGCATGGGAAGGAGTAGCCACTTCCTAAGATGTCTTGAGCCCAGGATGTCTGAGGGCCTCCAAGTCCCTTCTTGTCAGGAAACCTGCAGTGGGTGGGGCCAATGTGATGCCTCCAAAGTATGTTATCTGCCTCCTGTTGGACAAAATTTTCACCATCCTTCTCCTGGTCAGGGAGGGTGCTGTCATGCTTCTGGCTGCATGAATGCTTTGTCCTGGTTTGGATGGCCTCTGTTACCCTTCTGCTGAAACATAAAAGTAGAGTAAGCAAAGTTAAAATTCTATCCAAGTTTGATGCACACAAAGCTGTTTCCTTCCCTGTTGCAGTATTACATGACCTTCCTTTTGGATTGTCATCTCCAGTAAAGAAGGAATTCTCCCAAATCCTTATGAAATGTGAAGTTTCTGCTTTATTTTAAAGCGGATTGTCCAGAAGCAAAAGTATGGCCTACAAATGCAATCCTCCCTCCATGAAACCCTAACCAGAGAATGAAAATATGCCTTGTTTAATTGCATTTCTGGTTAAGCTCTGGTTTAAAATTTTTGGTGAGATTTTATTTGGTTTATCGAATGATAAAAAAGAGTTTTACTTCAAAGTGACTGATAGATTCATCTAAGCCTTACTGACAAAGGATTACACCATTCCTGCAAAAACAAATTTTTGTCATTAACATTTCAAATTATTATTATTATTATTATCATCATCATCATCTTTAACCTGATCCTTCATGGTACAACTTTAATTTGTTTGGGCTAAAGTCAGTCAATTTTAGAGCTATATTTTTTGACTTGCAGAAAATATGATCCAGTGATGGAAAATTCCTTTGCTGATCATTACTGTCTGTAACCGATCTGTCCCTCTCTTCACCCTTTGATTTTGTTTCAAGCATTCTGTCCTGGTTTAAAGGACAAGTGTCCGCCAAAGAAGGTGGGAACTTCCCTTGGAATAGAAAATATGACTCCCATCCCTACAAATAATTGTAACTTTGCAATTATGGTGCTGTCAGGCAAAGATATGGGAAAAGGAATAACAGTTAATGAATAGAACATATATATATATATATATATATATATATATATATATATATAAAAA
>JAHLSL010013310.1:235263-275409 GCA_025920805.1 Petroica traversi | reverse complement strand
GGGCGCTGTGGCGCGGGGCTGGGCCGTCTCTCCCCACACAGGAATGGCGGGTGAGAGACAAAAGGGTCCTTTACAACCTCAGCAGCGGCTCGTTCTGCTGCCCTTGCAGATGGTGAACTGGACTGTAGCAGGAGCCTTAGAGCAGCAAGCTGAAGCCGCAGAGGTGAGCAGACTCCTTGGGTGGCAAACAAACCATAGCAGAAAGTTCACAGCCCTAGCAGGAGCAGCGGTGTCCTGGGGGGTGTGGGGTGTCGAGTTAAAGTGTAGCAAAAAAACCTGAAGCAGCAGCAGAAAAACAGGGGGCTGGGCAGAGGCAGCCACATTCCTGCAAGCCACCAGGAGATGCTCCCTCAGAGAGGGGGGCGAGGGTCACAGATTTTCCCCTGAGCCACCCAAGTAGATGGTAACAGTGCTTTCCAGCGAGATCAGGTGCTGAAAAAAGGGCCCATTTCAACAGCTGCTCTCATGAGCAAAGCCCCACTGGCAGTAGGAGAAGCAGTAAACAGCTGGACTCTGTGGTGCAGCGAATTTTCCGTGCCATACCACCAACTCGACTGTTCCCCTCCAGCCGTGAGAGTGAGAGAGAGTGAGGAGCTGAGCCAAGCCCCTCATCCCCACCCCCAGCCAAAATCTTGTGGTATCTCTGCACTTCCTAAGAGAAGGGCCCTGAGCTAAAAGAGTGCAGCCAGCTGCACCCCTGCCCCTCCTCCTTAGCTACATCTTTTGTCTCTCTTGGGAATTGTCATTATCATCTCTTATTAAATGGTAGAAAATTCCCTGAGATAAAGAAGAAGAAAAAAAATCCTAACCTCCAACACATTGCCATCCCACACTTTTTCCTGTTTTTGGTGGGGTGGTGCCCGAGGTAGGAGGGTACTGCTGCAGAGTGGGGAGGGCAGATATAAACTGTTTCCCAACTCTGCAGGAGTGCAAGTGACGCAAAAGTTCTCCTTCATCTCCACCTGAGGTCACACAGCAGTCCTTCTTAGGATTTCTGAAATTTCCTTTGCTCTTCATTGTGAGGGCTTCAAATATCAGAGAGCATTTTACCTTATAAGGACCCTCATATGGTAAGAATTGCAGGGAATGCTTTTCAGTGTATTCCTTTATTTATTTTCCTTTTCTTTAAGGGCCATCAACCATCCAATTGAAGTGCCTGTATGGGAAGGGTCTTCTCTTCTTCCCCATCCCCAGGGTTAGGCAAGACACTAAAACTGGTGGATTGCTCTGCCATGCAGACATCAAACACAGCGTGGTAGTAAAGCCTTACACTGGGACAATGTTTGTCCAGCCTGGTTTAAGGATGTAGCCTCTGTACCATCAGGCAGGTGGATGGGAGCCAGGGGGAGCAAGATGCTGCTGGGTGCAAAAACTCCTGTCCACCCTGCAGGCACCAGGAGGCTGAAGGCTGGCACTGTGTGGGAAGGACACAGCTTCTGGGGTAATCCCGGAGCCACTGCAGCCCATGGGGGTGGGTTAACCAATGGAGATGTTTATGTACTACTCGTGTACGCATTTGGCTCCAGACACACCATCTTGTCACTTAACTCCTCTGCTGCTCCTCATTACTATTTACAACAGCAAAGAAAACCTTTTAAACGTACCTCCTGCTGTCTTATTTCTAGAACAACCTGCACTTTAACAAAATCTGGAGCGTTTCATAAGCAATGTATGTATAACTCATTTCTTATAAAATATGATGGGTTTGTTTCCCCTTAATCAACAGAGTAACCACTTGCTGTTTTTTGTTTCCCGTAAGGTTTTAATGTCTCCTTCCTGCTTCATGCAGTGAAGCATCTTGAGCAGACTTGAGAAACTTAAGAGATCAAAACAGAGTTAAATTATTTAATTTCCATACCTAGAGTTCTGTTTAGAGCTCCTAATCTGCAACCCCTGTGCAGAAAGGAGCACTCATGGTGCGCCCAAGAGATTTTTTCCTGTTCTTCATCAATGACCACCCCTCACCTCCAGCAGCAGTGCCTTCATCTATGCACTCCTGTTCTCTAATCAGATATAAATACATGCATGGTGCTTCCTGCCTTTTTTGGCAGGAGACGACGGGGTCCATCAGTCATACATGTTTTCACACGAAGGTTGGAGAATAGCCCTTAGCAGAGCTCTGTGCCATGGGACAACCAAACTGAAGAGCAAGTGTGCATACAGAGAGCGTCTTCAGTTCAGCTCTTCACATTGCTCAACTGACTTTATTCCATTGGTTGTCAAGAGGTCTTGACATTGTTCATTTACTTTGCACATGGTTTCCTGGACAGAAGCTGTCGAGTCATGTTTTTCACTGGGAAAAAGTCATGTAAGTCATGGCTCCAAAGTCCCAGATACACAAGGAACAATCTCACCTAAATGCAATTTTTCCATGAAAATTTGGGTAGAATTTTAAACTCGGGGGTTTTATCAGAAGAGGGACTGTAAACTAAACTAGTGTCTGTGTCAGGTTGGAGGAAATTCTGGTCTTAGGGTAACAGGGCACCCCATGAGAGTGTGTGCTGGGGTCCAGGATCCAAACTGCAGAGTTACTGGCTGTGTCATACATTCTCCTCTAACCCTGCAGCAGAGGAGGCAGTGATGCTTTGGAAGCCTACAAAGGCTACACAACCAGTCCTGAATGTGTCTACCCTGAATGTCAGGTGCTGGCATAAATATGGTATTGCCTGCAACCAAATTTGTTGTCATGAATCCTACTAAAGTTGGAGGAAACTGAGCCCTTTCTTTCTGTGCTTCTTTTTGGCAGATAACTTCTCGTACATTAATACATAAAAAGTTCATAATTCACTTTAATAAAACAATTATTCTTTTTAATTAAGATAAGCATCACACACATTTGCTAGCAGTTCCTCTATGCCTATCTGAGAACATCGTGCCATGAGAGACTTCTATCAGAACTGACTTTGCAACTAATAATGTGGTCTTCGTCACTTAACTCAGAAGTCCCTATTGGCTTTAGCACAGTGAAGCATTAAGGAAATGAAATATTAAAAAAAAATCATACCCTGAAGTTTGATTTGTTGAAAGCATTTCCAAAACTGACAAGCTACATGCCGTGTCTATGAAACCCACTGGGAACTTTCAAAACTTGAGCAGCAGTTTCTAATCACTGACTATCATTAGCATTTTAGTGAATAGATTTTTGATAAGAAAAATCTTTGCCCTGTGAAAAAAAGGGAACCAAATAACCTGACATTTTTAGTGCAAACAGAACTTCTATTTAATTATTCCTTTAGCTATCCTCCAGGCACTGGGTGCCACAGTGAGTGATTCTGTTGTGCTCCAGCAGAGAGTCCAATGTTCTGGAAGCAAATGCTGACATTGTGCCAAAGCCTTACACTGTCACTTTCATTCATTCATGTTACACCATGGAATATGTCTTCTGCCGTACACAGAGGTGAGGCAGAGGGTGGGTTCCTGTGTGGATGGCAGATCAGCATTTTTGGTGGGCCTCATGGATGTTAAGCTGTGCCACTGGTGTTTCACAACCCCCTGTAGTGCATCATGGGAGCAGAGCAAAGCAGATGGGACAATACTGGAAGGTGTACACTGGGGCAGCTATTGCTGAGAGCGCTTTGGGTGTCACAATCTTAAGGGCAGAGGCTCTGCAGAGGGATCTGGACAGGCTGGTTTGATAGGATGAGGCCAGCAGTATGAGATTCTACAAGTACTGCTGTGTCTGGCCCTTGGAGGCAGGGGAGGGGAGGGCCAAACTGATACAGAGTCCATTTAGATTAGATATTAGGAAAAGTTGTTGACTGTAGAGATGGTGATACCTCATCCCCAGAAATGTTCCAGACCAGGTAAGACAAGGGTTGGAATGAGATGATCTTTAAGGTCCATTTCAACCAAGATCATTCCATGATTCTCTGAATTTGTGGCTGGACAATGCCCCAGGCTTGCATCTGCAGGGCTAGAGAGACCTGGCAGTGGTGAACAAAAGTCTCACTGTTATAGAGATTGTCCCCAGACAAGGGGAACCACCAAATGAAGGAGAGCCAGGACCAAGTTTACCAAGATGTTAATCTCTGCATGTCTGAATAGTTACTATGTCCCTGCCACAACCCCTGCAGCCTTGCTGGATCAAGAATGAGGGCCAGGAGTTAGTATGAATTGGAGAACAGCCCAACTGGGCTGACAGCTGCTCTTCTCCTTCCCAGGATGTGCGTCCTTCACGTATCTCACCATGAAGTGCAACTTTTTTCCTCAGCTTCTCACTAGGTAAACGTCCCTTTCCTGGGCTGTGAGAGTGCTCCTGCATTAATTTAGGTACTTTGGCCAAACATCATGTCATGTAACCCGTCAATAAAAATAACCAATCTGTTATTTTTAGAAGTTATTCTAAGTGTGGCCAGAAAGAGAGGTGGGACAAGTCCTTTGTGATGTGAGGCAGCAGTGCTGAATAACAGCCTTTGGTACAGTCTGATATTTTAGCAAGACCCATACCATAGCAGGGATTGAGGCTGGAGGAAGGGGCTACTTCATCAAAAGCAATGCCAAGTTTTTCTTGAGATGTGGCTGGCCATGTCAGTATGCCGAGCAGGAGAATAACTGTGGCTCTGGAGCAGGATCTGGAACATTGTCAGAAACTCTCACTGGCTGTCATCTACTGTGCTGCAGTCTACCAGGGAAAACTGATTGAAGACTCACCCAGATCAGCAGCTCTGCCTGGCCTGCCTTCACCTACCCCATCACTGCCTGATTCTGCTGGCAATAGGCAGGCACCACATCAGGCAGGGGTCAGCATGAGCTGGCAAATCTGGTTGGGAGCAAGGCTGGTGGGATAAAGCAAGGACATGCAGAACAGGAGGTCCTGCATGCAGCAGGTGAAATGTTCATCCAAAGCCACTCAACACTTCTCTGGTTGCCTGAGGGAGAACATGTCCTCCAAGGGCTGCTTTATCCATGGGCCCAGCCCCTGTCCACATGCAGTTGGGGACACAGCTCTTTAGGGCTTAACTTGTCTAAAGGAAAGGGGATGGGGGACAGGAGGGGACATGGTGGAGCAGGTAGGACCATTGTGTGGGGTCTGAACAGCCCTTGTGGTGGTGTCGTGGGGTTTTCGGACCAAGAGGGAAAGGAGAGGGCTGGAGCTAGGGGTGAAGTGCCATGGCTGGATTTTTTTACAAAGATGAAGTAGAAGGATACATGAAAAGCTCACAGTGCCTTCTCTCCCCTGTCCCCACCTCTGTGTGCCCAAGTTGCCTGTGGCCGCTCAGCTGCCTCCCACCTGACAGGGAGGAGGCACAGGTCTGACAGCGTTCAGTGGAGAAAAGGGATGGGGAAGAGACAGAGGCGGCTGCAATCCCCGCTCGAAGCTGATAATTAATAAATGAAATGCCCTGGGACTCCACTAAAGCTTCCTCAGATGACTTATCTGTCGTGGGCTCGGCAAAGCATTAAATGGCCATTTTCTGACAGAATGACTTCACTGCGCCAGAGCTTCCTTTACTTTGTGAGGAATATTTCTCCCCTCCTCCCACCCCTTGTTTTTTTTTAAATCTTCTCTCTTTCTTCCTCCCTCCCTCCCTCTCCTTTTCTCTCTCCCTGGTTGACGGCTCTAGTTCATTTCTGCCTATTTAATTGGGCCCCGGATGAATTTACTCGACAGGGCCATTCATCATGTGGCAGCGGCTGGCGGACGAGCCCAGGGGGAGCGGGGCTGACAGCTCCGGCAGCCTTGGATGCTGCCTGACTCTGGAAGTTCACATATTTGGGCATTAGTGCAGCTATTAGTTTAACAAGCTTCGTTTATCCCTGTCACTACCACTTCAGCTTCCCATGTAATCATTTGAAATGTAGATTACTGCTAGACAAATGGGACAGAGCAAGAGTACACAGGAGGGAAAAAAAGTGACATGGATTGCTTGTTACGAGCTGGCTTTTTTTCCCCCTTCCCTCTTTTAATCCCTTCCAATGTGAGTGCTTTGATTAACTTAATATTCACATTATTTCTACTGTAAGCAGTTTGTCACCTGTGTGCTCCCCTTTTTAGAAAATAGTTGGTAGGGATTTATTGACCCAAAGAAGAGGTTTAAAGCAATTATACAGGTGTCCAGGGGCCAAGGTCTGTG
This sequence comes from Petroica traversi, assembly GCA_025920805.1. Taxonomy (NCBI): domain Eukaryota; kingdom Metazoa; phylum Chordata; class Aves; order Passeriformes; family Petroicidae; genus Petroica; species Petroica traversi. The sequence continues at coordinate 269,335 of JAHLSL010013310.1, read as the reverse complement.
CACACACAGCCTCCTCCATATGAGCTGCTGGAGGTCAGTCTCTCCTAACCAGACACACCTATGGACTCCAAACCTAAACCTGCTCAGGACAGGTCTGTTATGCAAGGTGGAATTCATCTAAGGTGTTGTTGTAGAGCAACGTGGCACATTATGCAGCCTTCCTGCTTCTAAGTCTTCTGACGACCACATTGGTTTCACACTGTAGGAATTAAAATAGAATGAGTGTCTCCAATGTTTAGAGAAAAGTGTGTTTTGCCACTTCTGACCCCGGAATAGAGGTCATGCTGCAGGCCCTCCACCCCCAAACCTTCACTGGTTTTATTTCACTCTTGTTGAAGTTCAGTGCATAGTACCTGATGTGATGAGGCCAGAAAGAGACACAACATCACCCGCCCTGTATCCCAGATTGAGAGAATTTTATACCATCAGCCTTTCTCAGCAAGTCCAAGGCCAGCACCAAGTTTATCTTTTGAAGCTACACCTAGAGGAGTCAACAGTGAGAAACTAATTTTTTTGCAAAGGATCCAGTGTTGTTATCTCCCCAGCTTAAACATGTTGAAGATACTCTGTTTGCCTGACACAATTCTTGATTCCCACTGTGTTTCTGATCAGTGCAGGAGCTCTTCTCTGCCAGATTGCAACCTTGTGCTCAAAGCTCAAGCTTTACAGATCAGATAGGTCGAGCTGTTTTTAAACTGACCCTTGGAACAACCAAAGGGGCTACTTTTCCTTCAGTTTCTCAAACCAAGTAAGGTTTCCAGGCTGCGACTTTTTCTAGGAGACATATGTAAAGCCAAGTCCAGTTTGCGTACGTATTTACTGACTCTGAAATACTTTACTCTGCTGTGGTAACTCAGAACAGAGTACCCCTAACACTGCCAAGGCCACCATAACCTATATCTCCAAGCATCAAATCTACACGGCTTTTGAATACCTTCAGGGATGCTGACCCAACAACTTCCCTCCTTCCTACAAGTCTGAGAACATTTAATGCACTTTCCTGCCTGACCCTGCCTTTCATCATGTGAAAGATGTCTTTGTCAAGTAAAACCAGCATACTTGGCAGATTTGAGTGATCTACCAAATCAGACACTTCACTAACCCATGGCACCTGCAGACATTACCACTATGGTGTTGGGAATTTCTTCCTGCTCCCTGATAGAGCTGAGCGGGGTTCACAGATTCTGCTCTGGGGGAATTCTGGTCATTCATCACTCCAGTCTGCACTGGAGCACAATAAATCATTAAAAACCAGGGAGTTCTTCAGATAATTTTCAATATTTAAATTCATTTGAAGACACTGACAAATGTAATGAGAAAAGAGTCAAACCTTACTAAATGGAAGTTGCCTGAATTCCCTGGAGTTAGAGGTGAGTGTGCTGTTTGTCCCTGAAATTGCAGTTATAGCGGTGAACTTTTTGCAAGGAACATGCTGGCAGCTCTGGTTTTGGATGTGATCACTGGCACCACCACGGTTTGCTCACCTCCCAGCTCTTTCCCTATTTGCACAGTAAGATCTCTACGGTGCTGCTTGCGATATGTTGTTATCCCTTTCCAAGTCACTGCAAAGTGACACAATTCATTTATCCTTCTCTCCTCTGCAACCCTGAGACTCTCCTGGGGGCCTCAGCAGCTGGTGTCTTCCCTTAATGAAAAGAGCTCACAGGTCCGTGTCAAGCCCAGAGGCAGCTGATTTTCTTTCGTCATCAACAAGCTGGAGTGCAGCAACCAGCCACTGTCCTGCTCCTCCACCAGTACATCTGGGACAAAAAAGAAGGTCCTGGCTTGACTCTGGGACAGATCTGTCTTTCATACTGGATTTGCTTTGCAAAGCCCCTTCAGGATTTCTCCTCTTCTCTGTCCTGTTCCACGTCTGTAGATCTTTGGGAATCAGCAGGAGACCACATCTTCCTGTAATACAGAGTATACTGCAGGAGATCCAGAGTTAATGGGAGGGGGAAGTATTCCGGGGGAAAGGCCATAAGGAGAGAAATGGGGTGGGGGGTGGGGGAATGGGGAGGAAATGGGGGACCAAGCAATTGGAGTGGTTAATAGGTGGTTCTTTCTCTATCTGAGCTTGGAAATTCAGAGTTCTGCAAAAGACAGAATATCCTAGGCTTCCTGGCTGAGCTGGAGCTCAGAGTCCCCAGCCTTCTGTAGGCTCCTGCCCTCCTAGGAAGGGTCAGCCCTGGGCTGCCCACAGGGCTCTGGCATTCAGAAAGCGGAAGAAAATATGTTGGTTTAACGTCCAGCTTGTCTGTCCCTCCATCTAGAGAGCTTCTTCCCCAGCAGTGCAGCTGGTGTTTCTCTGCTCCCTAGATAGCTCCCAGGCACCTTCACCAATTTGTTACTGAACGCATCAAAAAGCATAAATTCTCTGAAGCCACATCACCCACTGCGCAAATGCTGTCAACTGTAAGTGAACACACCATGGTGACCTGTGTCACCACCAGGAAACTGTCCTGCCAGCCTGTACCCAAAAAGCTCTGCTGAGGAGACAGGACTCACCAGTCTCCAATTTCCTGCAGCACCATTTCAATCACAATACAGACTTGACAAAGTGGTCCACCTCCACTGGAATGCCTGTGACTTTATAATGAGGCGAATTGGACCTTCCAAGATGCCAGTGCCACTGTTCACATGGTAGTCTCTTCTTTTGCAGAAGGCTCAACAGAGGACTGTTCTCCAGTACCATCTTTTAGGAATCACCAAGTTCCTGGGCTCTGATGAGCCCCGGGCATGCTTTCTGACAGCAAATGCATTCTGATGAAGTGTCAGCTTTGCACATGTGTATCCAGCTGATACCTCAGGATGGGGAGTCACTACCCACCTGTCCAGGCTGGAGCTCTTGAAGCTCCTAACTCCGGAGTTTTTCTGCTCCATTTCCAGGAGGCACTGGCCCTTCAGGAGAGCAGCAGTCACAGACCGAGTGCAGAGCAGGTGACACTGATCAGCAGCATCATGATTTGTTCCTGCTTTTGCAGGCACTTCCCTCATCCAGTCTGGCTCTTCTGCTTTACAGGAGAACTTGGAATTGTTGTCTGTATTGTAATTAATTACAAGCTATCAGTTAATTATTAATCAGCTATTAAGTAACCATGAGTAGTTTTAGAAGGCTTTACATGCTCGCTAATTTTGCAAGACAGCTTTTCTAAATGAAAATATTTTCTTCACCCTAATGAAATGCCTCTTTGAATAAAAGCAGGAACATGACACATACCTTGCAAAGCCAGGGAGTGAGCCCCAAGGTAACATCCTTTGGATGACGTCTTTCTTCTGAATTACAAGCCATCAATACTCTATGAACTATGAACAATTCTGGGGAAGTTTTTTAGCTTGTCAAGTACCAATGCTTCCTAAAACTTGAATCCCCTTTATCCTGTGCAGCTTCTACAACTACATGAAAGTAGGTAGTAGGGAGGTAGGGCTTGAACTTTGCTCCCAAGTACCAAGTGACAGGTGAAGAGGAAATGGTCTTAAATTGTGCCAAGGGAGATTTAGTTTGGATATTAGGAAAAAATTCTTCATTGAAAGGGTTGTGCAGCCCTGGCAGGGGCTTCGCAGGACAGTGGTAGAGTCAGCATCCGTGGGAGGATTTAAAATATATATAGATGTGGTCCTTGGACACATGGTTTTGTGGTGGCCTTGGCAACGCTGACCTAACAGTTGGACTTGATCTTAAGGAGTTTTTCCAACCTAATTAATTACATAATTCCATTGTTATTTGCTTCTTTCCAAGCTATCATGTAGCAGGATTGTGGGGAGTGAGCTGAGCAGTGCTCTTGGGTAATTATGAAAAAGTGGTTTTGCATCATCTGCTTTGGTACTGATACCCACCTACCCTGGAGATATGACCCTTCCTCCTCTACTGTGAAATATGGGGTTTTTCCCCAGGTTCTTTTTTTCCACGGGATTTGCCTTTGCTTATCCTTTGCAAAATATACTCCACAGCATCCTGTGTGGTCATATATGTCAATGGGAGAATTTGAGAATCCTGTTTTAAGGTTAATCTGAGGTCTGCTGAAGCTAAAATGTTGATGCTGTCAAATCCAATCCAAAAAATCCATGCTTCAGCAAGATTGCTTCATTTTCTAAGTGTTCAGCAATGGATAATCATTCTGAATAAGTAGGAAAATGTTAGAGTCATAGATGCCTCTGAAAACAAGATTTTCCTCACCAAACTGCAGTCCTTCAAGCATTCTTCTTCCCAAAGCATTGTGGACAAACAAGAGTGATTTCTCATCTCAGGAAACAGATTTCTAGCAAGCAATAATCCTGACCCCAAGTAAGCAGGATTGCTGCAGGACAGATAAAATCTGGTGTCTGTTCCCTTTTACCTGAGATGAAAAGCAAATAGCTCCTAGCAGAAACTATACTATGTGAACAGATCCCACCAGGACAGCTGTTTGGACTACTTGTGTGTTAGATTTCAGACCCAAAAGCCAACACATAATCCATAGCCCATCAAGTAGTGGTGGAGCATGTGTGTGCTGAAACCTCATTTAACCTCAGGAAACTTCCCTCTCCATCTGCCAAACATTTCTCTTTCCTTTATGACTCAAGGCTAAAAAAAAAACCCCAAAACCAACTTCACTCAACATTCAGGCAGTAATTACAAGACTGTATTTTACAAATGGAACATAAATAAAATTACATAGCTAATTAAGATGTATCATGAACTGAAGCTCATTTCTATGATACTAATTGCATATTTCACCTCCCTGTTAAATGGATTTGATGGTCTGAAAATAAGCCATTCATTTTACGCAGTGGGGGAGGTTTCCATGAGCAGCAACTGCTTGCTGTCCAGTGGGATGTCAGGTTTTCCTGGTTAGACCAAATATTAACCGGGTGAATTGATGACCCTTTTTACCAGCCCTTTGAGAAACATGAATTTGAACGTGTCAGATACTTTTTCTGACCCAGCCTCCTTTCTTTTGCAAGACATGCATGTCCAAAAGAGTAAAAGTCATCGGAACAATGTACATTTTTAAAAAATATTTATTTACTCCCACTTTCCTGCGCTGTCTGGAGAAGTTAAAATTGGCTTGGGCACTGCTATGTCTACATAGCTGCAGTCATCCACTGTGTTTGTTGTTTGAAGTCAACAATGAATTTAGCTTATTTAGTAAGTTAAAGTCAAAACAAGTGAGTAAGTTTAATATCCTAATTGTTTACATTTCTGTACAACAGACAGAGAGCTGCCAGCATCGTGTAGGACAAGAGGGTGTATTAGTGAGTGTTAACATAGGATTTGGAAAGTGCGATCTGAAGTCTTCACTCTGTAAAGGGTGTTCGTTATGGACTTGGCCGAGTCCTAGGATTTTCCCCTTCTTGCCACAGAGTAGGGATGTTCTATACATGAACAAAAGTGTATTTAATACCTCTAACACAGACATCAGTCTGGAATTTCTGAGGACTGCCTTTCTAAAAAAATTATGAAAATCTCCATGTGAGGGACAGAAATCTGCGATCTGAGAAACAGAGGGACAGATGAGAATTTTAAGACTGAATGCTTCAAGGGATCCTGCTATGCTGTTGCAGGCAGGAGGTGCTTTGGCAGGAGGATGCTCTGTGACCTCATGCCATTCTCATCAGAGGTGCCGGAGAGTGGGACCTGCACTGGCAGGTGACCCTCATTCATCCAGTTCTCATTGGCAAATGTTGCTCAGCTGTTAGCAGTTCTGAAGAAAGGGCACAGGATCTGTGGAGGCTGAAGCACACCCCCAGGAAAAACTGCTAATTTTTTCCCAAAGGGCTGTTCATGTTTGAACATGAGGTCCAATTTCCTGTCAGTGATAGATAAAATGTCTATGATGTGGCTTTTACATCAGGCAAGAGAAACACTGCAGAGGCACATTTTGCACATCTGACGATTTGAGACAATTTTTGCTGAGGAAAGGATCACACATTTGGGGAATGAAGCACTGTTTCAGTGAAATATGGAATATATATCACAGCTGGCAGGTGGTGAAGAATGGTGGTATTAAGTGCTGGATCCAGCAGCCCTGGTGAGGTCCAGACAGAAGCAGCTTGAGCACATCCTCAAGCACACATGTAGATTCATACATGTAAAGACAGCCAGCCACACAGATGAACACAGACTCACAGAGTGCACACATGAACACAGAGAACCCCAGTTCTTCTCTTGCTGAGTAGGACAGATTCTATCAATGGGATATATATATACATCCCTCCAGCAGCAGAGCCCAGGGTTTGTCTGCTTGGTACCTGCTTGTGTCTGCTTGTCCCTGTTTCCTTGAGCCTTCCCTGGGAGAAACCTGCAAGGGTCCTGTATGGGATGTTCCTTCCAGTGAGTTCCTAATTTGGGTTTCCAACTTCTTCTCTTCCCCTGTGCTCCTCTGGGCTTGTAGAAGTGGGTCTTCAATCGGCACCATGGACTAGCTCCCTGTTCCATCTGTCCCCCTGCTACTTGCACGTTTGTCAAGAGCAAAGCCAGATGACAGGGTTTGCATGCTTTTTCAGGGATTGGTTTAGTCTGTGTCTGATGATGCATCCTCAGATTTTCACAATTCTGCACTTCTCCTCTGGATTCAGAGAGTGCATAGGGGTTGTGACTGAAGTTATAGTTTGCCTTAATGAAACTTTACTCATATTTACAGAAATATGACCTCTCAGAGGAGGCCTGGAGTAGACAGGATATCTGGGGTATCTTGTTTAGGCATCCTGCATCCCATTCATCTGACACCTCAGAATACCTTAATTACAAGTTAGAGATGGATAGAAGAAACTGCAGTAATCTTGCTGTATTTAATGATTTTGTTCAACAGTGTTTCCAAAGTGCACAAATGTCATCAGATCAGGGTGTAAACCAGCCCCAGGAACACGTCCCTGGGAACATCACCTTGGCTCTGGGAATTCCCATCAACTGGCATCCCCCTCGCCTCACTGTAGCCCCTGTATCCTCCATGTTGGGGCACCCACAGACAAGTGAGGAGATCTTCACAGAAGCAATGCCTTGGCTTCAAAAAGCAGAAACTTTTTTTACTTGTTTTCCCCTTCTTTCTCTTCCCCTAGTGCCTGTTCTGGGTGTGATTCTTGACCTGTTCCCAGTAATGACACAAAGCAGTGAAAACAGCAAATCATAATCAGTGCTGTTTCTTACTATTACAAAGAGACATTATAAACTGAAAACACACAGACCATTTTAGCTTTACTAATAGTCTAATGCATATGAGAAAGGTATTTGACATTCCCTACACCTCCAACTCCTTTCTTCATGCATTGCTGAGCAGGCTGCACCAGAGTTCATCCATTCAAATCCACTTCAGAACTCAGTCCATATACAAAAAAAGGATTTCATAATACAGAGGTACTTCTTAGCTGTGCTTAAAAAATTGAGCATTCTCTTCTCTCAAAGTTTCCTGGTTAGAGAAGCAAATTACTGCTAATAATGAAATTGAAATCAGACCTGATACTTAGAGTGAGGTAGACTGTCCCACTCCAGTTGCTTCAGTAATTTGTAGTCTTGTGTTGAATATTACCAATACTTAGTAGAAATGGCTTTGTTTTGCTGTGTAGCAGAGGTTACCCTGCCCAAACTCCTCCAGAGTTTTCTCTTAGCTGTTCCTTGTCAAATGCTGTCTTGCAATAAGCTGCTGATTTTTGCATTTCATTTCCTAGACAAAGTGTATTGCAAATACATGGCATGATTATTGTTGCACAGTGAACCCATGATAGGAAGGCTTTAAGGACCAGTCAGCACCATAAGGAGTTGTTTCAGCAGTCAGACCTTGCCCATGTCCCTCCTTGGTCTCATCCCTCTTTGGCAGCAACGAAATCCAGCTCCTGGCACCTCTCCCTTCCCCTCCCCTCCCCTCTCCCCTACCCTACACAAACTGGAGGATGAGCCAGGAATTAATATTTCAAGTCAGCTGGACTTGTGATGTGCTCCCTCTGTCCTTCCATCTGAGGACCAAGGACACCTTCTAAGGGGTGTCTATGCCCCTCTCACAGTCCTTGCTGCAGTATTTATCATGGCATCAAGGGTATGTGGAACATTTTCCCACTGTTTTCCTTAGCTCCAATGTGTTTTCTGATCCTTAGAGTAGTTATGGTGCTCTGAGCCACTAATGCCCTGTGAGAGCCCTACTTCTAAAACAGCAACCGCTGCATCAGGAACACAGGAGAAACCCTTCCTCCATTCTAGATCCTCAGCACATTTTGGGGTCTTTGTTTACTCAGATAGCAGTCTTATAAATACATAATCAAAAAAATTTTTAAAAACTACTTTGTGTTTTCTGAAAGTTGTTCTTCTATTCAGTAAAAAATCATCTCATGTCTTTATAACTTACACCATTACTCTTCTTGATTAACCACAAAAACTGATAAGCTGACCTTTCCCATATGTAGAATCTGCCAAGCAGAGAATATAAGAGAAGGGGAAACAATTAAAAGTTGTTGTAGTTGTTCCACTGGAGTTGAATGCTATATTTACTTTTTTTCTCGTACAGTAGGAAAATTTTTGCAGTACACACAACACTTCTCTTCCAAGGATGGTATGTGGACATACAGAGTCAGAGTTTCATATTGGTCACATTAGTTATGGATTAATAAGCAACATGGATGTGAAAGTTTTGAGCCTTCCTTGTATGATTGTGAAAGAAATTAACACAGTAGAGAATTATTATGTTAGCTGGGACTGTAAGGTTTATGCAAGAGGTCTATCCAGATCTTTGGTCCTTGCAAGGCTCTAAGCACGGTGGTACTTCCAGCTGAGAAGGAACATGCAGAGAGCACCATGATCTGGTGGTGATTTGCAGGTTGTAAAGGAAAGAGGACAGCCCTTTAATGTGGTGCAAATGCAAGTTTCCACGTGCCAGGGGCAAGCTCCAGGTAAGCTTGTTGTCCTGGCAGAGTTCTCTGTGGGAGGTGTAGCTGAAAAGCTTTCCATTTAGTTTCAGACTACAAGAGAGGCGGAATGTGATGTTACATAGCGCTGAGAAGGAAAATGCATGGAAATATTATGAACCAGGTACAACAGGCTGTGACACAGCAAGGAAGGAAGTACAATTGGGGCAGCATGCATGCTATTTGTGAAATGCATGGCATTAAACAGAAAATTGTAGTCATATTGTCTAAAAACACACAAACCACAACACTTAAAAAATTAGAAAGCATCTTGATATTACACTGTGGTTGTGCCCTAAAATGCTTAATTTTACAGAATATGTTTCTGGGTACAACAGATTTTAAAGAGTCAGTCAAGGTATTCTCGTTTAAATTTTTATTGATTATATGAAAAATGTCACTATATTGAAAAATCATCCCCACATTGGCACCTACTCACAACTAAATAGGTTCTGAGGGAGAAATTCAGCAAAACCAACCAGCAGAGACTGCATGGGAGAGAGAGACAATGTCCAGTCTGGGCCTGGAAACCTGAGTTCTGCAAGGACTTTCTGAAGCTGGATTTAATGAAACTTGGGATGCCTTCCAACTAAGAATGTTTCTAGGACTTTATATGATTCTCCAACACTTCTGGGTAACCCCACATTCAGGCTGTACAGATAAACCTACAATGAGTTCCTGCAGGACTGGCATACAGACATCCAGAGATGTGAGGCTGGTGTGCCAGACTCCTCCTCTTTCTTGCCATATAGACACTCTGAATTACGTTTTCCTCTGCTAATGGAACATTTTAGTTATCATATGCTTGCATCAGCTGTATATAAATGAAAAGGACCTTAATATGTTTGTTAATGAAAAAGTTACAGTGGTATATTAAAGAAGAGTTTATTTAACTTTATTTAATTTAAAGGCCATTTAGTAGACTGAGTTTTAATGATCTACAGCAAATGTATTTTCTCGAAGGATTTCTCCATTATTGGGTGTTCTTAGACAAGAGTCCACATTTCATATATAGGATTTAGATAAATTGCTGCTCTGGGTAACACAGTGTGATAAGGAGACATTAATTCATGCTAAATTACAAAGAGATTCCTTCAGAGGAATTATTATATCCCTATGAATATAAAAGACAACCTCTCTATCTGAGCATTTCCTGGGAAGTCAGACATTCTGTGCATTATACCAAACTACAGATGTATTCATTATAATAACATTAATCATGATGACTCCATTTGTCAGTTCCACCTTAATTAAGCGTTGCTGCCATAATGGACAATTTTAAAGTGTTGTAAGAGACTGTTTACACGGGGGTTAATAGAGTTAGGAGGCACAATTAAGTGGTCTTCTATCAGGTGTGACTTTCTGGGTGCTATGAGGTGACAGAGGCTTAATAGGAACGTAAGATGGAAGGGACGACTGGAGCGTCACTCTCAGTCTGATCTGGATGTGCTTCCTGCTGGGGGTGATGGGGTGTCCTGATTTTGGCTGAAATAATTCTCTTCCCAGTAGCTGGTGCAGTGCTATGTTTTGGGTTCAGGGTGACAATAATGTTGTTAACACACTGATGTTAGGTTGATAGTAAGTAGTGCTCATCTTAAATCAAGGACTTTCCTGCTGTCCACAAATTGTTTAGTGTCCCAACACAGAGGAGGTGAGAAAGCAGCTGGGAGAAAGCATGGCCAGGGCAGCTGTCCCAAACTGCTCAAAGGGACATTCTACATGATAGAATGTCATGTCCAGCATATAATTTAGGGGAGATAGCTAGGACCCAGTCCTTCCTTCCACAGGGCTCTTGCACTTCCTAGCACCACCATGTCTTTTGCCACATATAGATGAGCTTGTGCAGCATAATTAAAAAATTTATACCTTTTGGCAGTTCTCTGTGGGGTTCATTCCTATTCTTTTGATGCTTCTGCAAAACACATCCCATTGCTAATTCCTAGGCTTTACTTGTATTGGAGGTTTCTACAGCCTGACAAATTCTCCCTGTTTTGCCCTGGGTGGGTCAGTTTTTCATGTGTATGGTAACAAACATTGTTTGGCTACATTTTCAATACCTACTGCTCCATTTGATGTAGGGGCATGGGATCTGGTTTCAGGTGGGCCCAAAGCCTCTTCTCCAGCAGGGTCTTTGAAGGGTGAACCAGTGAGAGTTACTACAAATTTGTAGGCAGAAAGAAGTCCATTCAGCTGAGCAGCCGCTGGAGGATGCTTTTCATTTCACTGTTGAGGTTATGATCAGTAGCCCCACTGCTTTGTAAACATTACTGTAAAAGACACTTCCTAGAGGCTTCAAGAAAGTGCAGTACACATAAGGAATTGTCTTTTCTGCCTAGGGCATTTAAAGTTTTTGGGAGTTTTTTGAGAATAAGATCAGGTCATGAAAACTTGAGACAAAAGCCGTAAGTCTTCACCAGCTGTCTGTGACATTATTTCCAGATGTTCCTGCACATAGCCATCATGGCCCACTGCAGGAATCCTGGCAAAGGAGCTGCCACTTTGATCTCTTTGTACCAGCTCCTGTGTACCCACCATCTCTGCTCCTGACTTTCCTGGCTGGACTGCATATTGCCCTTGTCTGCAAAATCTGTTACAATACTGAGACATTCCTTTGCTTAGCCAAGGGTCTGCATTTCCTATTCATTAAAAGTATAAATGACAATTCCTGGGCACCTTAAACAATGGCCATTTGTATGAAGGTCTGAGCTAAAACCGTATTTGCATCCTTGAAGGGCATTCTCACTGAAGGAAGCAGTATGGGGCCTAACACCTGGAGAGACAGGAAGATTCCATGCCTCTCACTGCAGTTTTGTCAGGTCTAATCCCACTGTTCTGCCACCAGCAGGCTGCCATGGCATTTCACATGCAGACGTGGGAGGGCTTAATGAGGAACGGGCACTGCCTGCCTGCTGCAGGACATATGACTCATTCCTCTTTTAACCTAGCAAGGCTGGAAGACAGCAGAAGTACAGAAAGTATAAAAAACAGAGCAAGAAATGGCAATCCCTGCCCTTGCAAAGACAGGACAGCCACAAGATGGGTCCTGGTGTTCTCTGGTAAAGTCCCTTGGCTGCTAAGCCACAAATCGCCACTGAAAGCTGACCAGGCACTGGCACAAGCTCTGCAAGGAAAAGTCTGTTTGGTTCATCCACTCTCTGCTGCCCTCAGGAAGTGCTGGGAGATACACTAAGAGAATCTTAGAACCACAGAAAGTTGGTTCTGAGCTGGAAGGGACATTAAAGCTCATCTGATTTCACACTTTGCCATGGGAAGGGACAAGTCCCACTAAAACAGATGCAAACTTCAAGCCTTGTCCAACCTGGCCTTGAACACTTCCTGGGGTAGCACAACCACAGTTTTTCTGGGCACCCTGTGCCCGGGCCTCATCAGGGAATAATTTCTTCCCAATATCCAATCCAGCCATGTCCTCTGTCAGTGGGAAGCCTTGTCCAGTCTCTCCAGGCCCTTGTCCAAAGTCCCCCTCCATCTCTCTTGGAGCCCTCTCAAGTCTTGGAAGGGACCCTAAGGTCTCCCTGAAAAGAAAGAGGGAGACACTTTCTCCAGGCTGAGCAACCCCATCTTTCCTCCTATCTCTATAGGAGGTGCTCCAGTTCTTTGAGCATCCTCATGATGATGGACAGCTGCTGCAAGTGATCTCAAAGCCCCAGACCCAGAACTCATCACCACCTGTTGCCTACAAGAAGCTGAGTCTCCCAAGTCTCAGAGGGCAGCAAGGGATTCCTGCTCCTTCTGGTTTACTGGGTTCCTCAGAGCACCAGTGGCATGACAGGGACAAGAGGATGCCTTTGAGGGGCCAATTTAGTTTCGATTTGCCTTAACAATGTTGTCAGAGGCACATGGAGGAGGGGTTGCACATGTGCCACGTCCAGGAGGCAGCCAGGAGAAGACGGAGGAAAGCCTTGTTGCTGGGGAGGCATTGCCTGGCAATGATTTCATGTCTCACAGGGGAAAGGCAGGCAGGCAGCAGGGGAGCACCAGAGACACTCTGCAATCAGAGTACAAAAGGTCTCTACCAATGGACTGCAGTGGGACCCTGGACTGGGCCAATGCTCTCCTGTCAGCAGGCAGAGTTTGGGAGGGGCCAAGGAGGCATAAAAAGTAACTGCGGCACAAGCCCCAAGGGCTGTGGGGACTTAGTTTTTGTTTTAGGGGGTTTTTGGCTTGGGGCGTTTCAAAACTTGCTTTATGACTGGAGGCTTTTTTCTGGGAGTTGTCTTCTGAGAGCTTTTTCGAATCACTTCTAGCTTTAGCCTTTTTGAGTCTAGGGGTGTTTTGGGTCTTGTGCCTTTTGCTTTAGCTCGCTCTCTTGCTGGCTCACTACTCCTTTGCCCAGGCCCTAGCCCTTGTTTTGTCCCTTTTGCCCTGGCCCCAGCCTGCCTTTTGGCTCTCCTGCTCTCACTGGCCCTTGCTTGCCCTCGCGTCTCTCCTGCCTCCCCTGACGGCCGCCCTGCCCGCTTCATCTCTGCGCCCCGTTCTGAGCCAGCTGTGTCCCACCCTGCACACCTCCGAGCCAGCCCTCCACAGCAATCCCCGCAGCAACCCTGCCCAGGGTTCTGGACCCCTGCCCGATCCACCTGTGTCCCACCCTGCACACCTCCGAGCCAGCCCCCCCGCAGCAATCCCCGCTGGGACCTTGCCCAGGGCTCTGGCCCTCAGCCAGGAGCCGCCTGCAGCAGGCAGCAGGCACAGCCCCCGCCTCGGGGACATCGACGGCACTCCCCAGACTCTCTGGTAATGCACTCTCTCTGTTGCTCTGTCTGTCTGACACTCTGTCTCTCTCTCTCTCCCCTCTCCCCCACTCCCCCACTCCTTTGCCATTTTCCTTCCTTCTTTTTTTGTCTTTTCTAGCCCTCCTTGATTTGAGCAACTCCTTTTTGTTTTTCGTTATCAATAAACGATTCTCAGATACGACGTTTGCCTTGTTTGGCTTAATTTCGTTCCTGACCATTCAATTTTAAAAGAACTCCTCGCAGTTCTCCACAGTGTAATGTGACAGTGGCAAACACCAGCTCGCAGCAATGAGGTGCGCAGTGGCGCTGGGAGGTCGTTGCTTCAGTCCACACAGGATGAGGAATGAGAAGGGGTGTTCGAAAAGCTGTGCATCCCAAAGAGCTGTAACATGCACACGGTGCGTGGATCTGAACATCAGGAGAGGAACAACAGGGGTGGAACAAAATACACCAAGTCCAGTCTGGATGGGGAAGTGCTACTGGATGAACTTGGCCCTTATGGAAAACTGATTTTTGAACATTTGTTCTTCTTAAGTGCACTTCATTATACTGCAGGCTCAAGTGTAAGAATACTCACTCCACTCTGAGTGGAGCTTCATGGAAGCATCCCTGATTTATGCTGCCAGCACAGAGTGCAGGCTTCTTCCCAAAGTGGAGTCTGCTGGTCATCAAGTAAATACTGGATGTATGCTGCTGGTTGATGTAATTCTGCCTGTCTCTGCCCGTGTGCCCAATGATTGTGATGTTATTTATCTACAGTTATTTACTTAATTGTGAAAAGTTCTGTGAGTTCTGCTTCTCAGGTTTAAAACTGAAAAGTATGGTACTGGGACCCAGACTCATTGTCCTGAGCTTCCTGGAGGGCTTTAGCTGTCAAAATCAATGTCAATGTTTATTATAATGAGTGCATTGCTGTGGAGAATTTACCATGGCCAGCAGCTCAGTGTTCAGGTAGCCTTTTGTTTAATCTAGCCTCAACAGAATGGGGAGAAAAAAGAAAGAGCAGTGGTGAGAAAATTCAAGGGTTGAGACAAAAACAGGTTAAGCAAAGGATGGAGAAAAATAAAACAAAGGCATCCACTCACCATGTCCCACAAATACACTGATGGTGCCTAGCCATTCCCTAAGCAACATCTGCTTTGAAAAAACTCCCTCCCCCGTTTCTGCTGGTGTGTATGGCACTGTATTGTACAGATATCCCTTTGGTCAGTTGGTGTTAGCCCTCCTGTTGCCCTCCCTCACCAGCATTTTTTCCTACCCAAGGCTCCTCTCTGACCCTTGATACTATGCAAGTTTGCTCAGTGAGAGCCAGTTTTTGATGTGTTACCAACCCTGTTTCAGCCACAAATCCAGAGCACAGCACCATACTGTCTGCTATGAAGGTAATTAACTCCATCCCAGCTAGATGGGGTGCACACATCATCAGTAAATCATTAGGGATTCAGAAAGTGTGAGGGTGAAAGTTCTGGACACCTTCACTGTCCTTCCTTTTTAGTCAGTTACATAGGTTTGTTGGGACTTTGAGCAACACAGTCTAGTGGAACATGTCCCTGCCCTTGGCAGGAAGATGGAACTAGGTGGTCTTAAAGGTGTCTTCTATCCTAAACCATTATGTGATTACATTAATTAAAATTTCCAATATCTCAATTGCTAGAATAGTGTTAAAATTCACACAGGGAATACAGTAGCTCAGGTCAAACACAAGCTGATGTCAGAGAAAATGGGCATTCCCTTATTACTGCTTCACAAACCCCATCCTTGGGCAAACTGGGGTACTGTGGCAGAATTCTCCAGTGCACATAAGACATGTATGCTCCAAGATTATGTCTCACAACTCAAGGCTACAGAGGAGGTTTGGCTCTGGCCACATGGACCATACAGCAGCCCTGAGGATATGCATGCCCTCAGAGGACAGAGGTGCTGCCATGAGATGGCAGGTGGAGAGAAAAGTGAGCTTGAAAAAGCATCAGAAGAAGCACAAAGCAACCCTCAAGTATGCCTGTGCATCCAAAGGTAAATACATGTATATGTAACTCATTGAGAATAGATTATTCATCAGTCATTAGCCATAGCTCATTTTTAAAAGAGGGTTATATGGCAGTAGTGGTTAGCAAGATTTTTCCACCTGCTAATAATACATTCATGTCAGTATAGGCATTTCATGACACAGCCAGGATGGACTGTAGGGCAGGAGCAAGGAGAGTTCTCCACCCTCCAGGGCCCAGTGCAGTCCTGTCTCTGCTGGTGGCCAGCAGTTACACAGAGAGAGGCTGGGGCTCTTCCCGCCTGTCTTACACTGGACAAGAGATTTTGGCTTGGTACAAAAATGCCCATTTCCCTCAGCAGCCAGAGGAAACCCTCTCCCAGAGAAGAGTGGCTGGGCAGCAGCACAGAACAGCAGAGCCGTGCTCCAAGGCAGGGAAGGCTTCAGCCAAACCACTGTGGTCTTCAGAAAGGAGAGATGCCCTCAGGTTCTTCTGAACAGTACCTGACTCCTGTCCCCAGCAAACCATTACATCTTGCACCTGAGGTTGTCTTGGACGGTCCCCTCTGCTTCATGGGGAGAAAAATCTGCCCACAGGACCAAGAACACTTGAGGATCTGACACTCCTCACCAGCACTGACCTCATCATTTTGTGGTGATGTGGGCTCTGCCACAGCATGGACCTCCTTACTGAGTCCAACCATGCTGCACTAGGGAGGGTGTTTGGTCACACTGGGCTGCAATGCCTGACCATGTCTTGATGGATGCTTTTCCAATGTCCCACTTCAAATGCAACTACCTGGTAATTTTTTTTCCCTAGAAAGGCAGAACACAAGGTGAGGACAAGAGTGAAAGCAGGCATTTTGAACTTAAAAAAATTACTTTTATTTTAGGAACCAATAAAATTATGGTAAATATTTACAAATAATTATCTCACATAAAGGTTACATAAAACCAAATGTCCACAAGTAACAGTCACTCTCATGAAAAGACACACAGATATTGAACTACGCCAATCTTATTGCATGTTTCTTCAACTAATCTAAAAATAAAAAGTGTTGCAGTCAACCATTTAACTTAGAATAAAATCACAAATTTCAGTATTGACAGGAAAAAGAATTAAAAAAAAAAAAAAAAAAGAACAAAACCCCTTCAAACGCCCCCTCCTTTTTGACCCATGCCTTAGCACCCCTGGTCCCCAGCCCACCTCCCTTTTTGCTACCCAAAACAAAACCCAAAACAAAATCCCCAAAATAATGTTCGACGTCTTTGGCAAATTGGCACTGCTGTAATTACATTCAAATATTATAACACACAAAAGCAACACACAGCACTAAGGAAAAAACACCAAGATTTCAAGTTTGTTCTTTTCCTACTAGAAAAAAAGAATACAAAACATACACATTTTAAGAAGCATTTTTTCATCTGTTTTGCAACAGATGTTATCCCCTACTTTCAAAGGCAATTCAACAGTTATTTTTTAGGATTCTTTTTTGTAAGTTATTTTTTTGTTTGTATGTACTTTTCAAGGTGAGGAGGCTTTTCTTTTTCTCCCACTATTTCTTTTTCCTCTCTTTCTAAAGAAGTAAGGTTCAATGCAGGCATTGCAGACTTTGGTGGATACAATAGATATGTATTTCTTTGATGCTAGAAGTCCCTAATACAGAGTAGTTTGTCTGTAAGAAAACCAAAGTTTGTTCTTTTTTTTTAATTATTGGAAAGGAATTCCATTTGCAATGAAATGAGTTTCTGTTATTTTGGAATGTACAAAGGCCACTACAAAGTGAAAAACCAGGACAAGATTTTTTCCCACAGGAGGCTGAGCAAAGGGAAAGGCATTTTCCCTGCCTCATTTAGACAGGGCAGAGCCGGAGTCCTTGGACACAGGGGTCTGGCTGGGTGGTGTCTGGGGCTGGTGCAGGACTAGGATCCACCTCACCACAATTGCTGCAAGCTTCTGAGATACTGAAGAGTGTCTATACATACAAGTGTGTAGATAGCAATCCTACAGTCATGCCTGCCCACCCAGCAATGCTGCAGCTGTGTCCAACTCAGTCCTTTCAGTCTGGCTCCCACCCTCGAGCTCCTGCATTCTGTGAGTGTTTCACAGGACTGGTGAGTGAGGCCACTGCTGGAGCTGGCACCTCTGACAGCTGTGATGTCAAGGTGAGCAATCCAGGCACCACTTTGACATGCTTTTCACTCACTGTTTGCATGTCAAGTCTCATTAGCTCAACCAGAAAAAGAACACTAGCTGGTTTTGATCCTTTTAGATCATTTAGTTTCTCATACTGTGGTAACATGTACCTATGACAAGAGAAGGTCTGAGGAACTACAGGGCTTCCTAGCTGGCATCCCCAGCCTTGTGTCCGTGCTGAGCACTGCCTCCAGAGCAGAGCACAGCTGGCTGCAGCTCGGGATGTGTGCCCAGTGCCTCTGTCAGTGCAGGCTGCCTGACCCAGCTCTGCCTAACAACACCCGTATGTGAACATCACTTGTAGGCTTAGTGAGACTGCAGGGCATGTTAGCCAAAAGCTGTTGGTCCTCTAATATTTCATCAACAAATCCAGAAGAAAGCACAGGTTTCTCCAGAGTTTGCTGGGCCAGAGCTGTGGGGTGGGTCGGCCTAGGGCTGTGCTACCTCTTGGGTCTCATGCTTCCCAGTGGCACATGCATGGAAAGAGGAGAGAGCATGGTACCAGGAAGGACACTTGGTCAGAGTCAAGTTGCAGCCAGCAAGAGCTACACAAGTTGTCTGTGCTACAGGCCACAGCTCTTGAAGCTATGGGTATCCATGTCTGGAAATAAGCAAGACCATAACATGGTTTCCTCTCTCCTCCATACTGAAGGACGTGTAAAATATATAACTTAAAGAAAAAGAAAACCAGGAATGTAACCCTATTAACTAAGACCAGCAAGGCAAAGTATTTATCAACATCTGGTAACTGCTAAGACCTGGCACAGTGAGCCCATCACACCTCCCTCACCCACCGTGCTGCTCTCTCCCACTGTGCTGCCCTCACACTACAGCACAAAGATGGCTCAGTCGCGGGGAGTCAAGGAGGGGTGACAGATTGTCAGCTCCATGTACCCTGGTGCTGATTCTTTCCTCATCATCTCCTTCCCAAGTACTTCAAGCACCAATGTTGTCCCAACACCTGCCAGTCCAACCAGAGAACTTCTCAGACATCTTGGAATGAACAGTCAGTCTCTGGCTCCATGGTGCCAGAGCCCTGAATGTTTTTCTAATTTAACAGTGATCAAAGAAAACTTTTGATCTGTTGATCCTGTCATGAGACATCCAGAGCTCTGCACTCAGTAGAGCTGCCTAATGATAATGTCTCCATAACTGAGCCTTCATACACAGATGATAAACAAAGTCAGTGTCCACAACATTTTGTGTCTTCTTTATGGTCACAGTCGGACAGCATTTAACTGAAGGTTTCTTCAACAAGTCAGCTCACGCCATCCTGGCTCCAGCCTCCACTGATTTAGTCTTACAGCAGCATTGTCCCTCTCCACCTCTCAGATTTCATTTCTTAGCCTGTGTGAGTAATATATTTGATCAAGTTATTGCTGGAGTGTCAGGTACTGGAAAATCCTCCATCTAACCAAGTGTATTTCAGAGTTTAGTGCTGAAACTGCCTGAAGGCACTTTGTGGGGTTGATTTCCACAGGATTTAGTAATGATTCACCGCTCCACAGGGCATCCCACCTGTGGATGTAAAGTATTAGCAGAACACCCTAAACCCCAGCACTGGGCTGGCTCTCTCCCCTCCTTGCAGCCCCTAAGGGTCATTTGCTTCCCATCTCCATTTCACCCAGTAACCCCTCTCCCGTGGAATAGTGAGGCCACAGAGGATAGATGGATGCAGGGATTCTTCCATCATCCACAGATTACCATCTTCTACCAATAGTGCCTTTCAAAGATGCTCTCCAAGGAGAAGGATTCAATGAAGACTATGGACACAAAGTCTTCCTGAGGAAAGCAGTTTGTAAATCTCAGGTGAAATATTCCCAGAAACAGAAAGTACTGTCAAGAAGTGCCTTTTCCAGCAGCATGGCATGAATACTCCACGGTCTAACTCTTACTGGCTGTTCTTGACAGAAAGATGTCCCAGCAGATGTGAGTGAGCCGTGGCTGCCATGTTTTGGGAGATGGGTCAGGCACAAGTCCCTACCTCGCATGTGCAAGGGTGGGAGTTTTGGGTTTCCCCTCTGCAGCTGCCTGTGCATCCACAACAGTCCCTGGATGGAGCCCACTACCTGGCCAGCCAAGGGCTGCCCTGAGGAAAGCCTTGAGGCCAGTCGGGCCTGAGCACTTTGGGTCACTTCAGCCAGTGGCATCCACACACCCAGCATTCAGATGAAATGAACCTCTCATATCTTTCCTAAGCCCCCAGCATTTCTGGCATAAGTATGGTAACATTTGCTGAAATCTCACGTTTGGTCTTCTCAATGTTATCTGAATTAATGTACGTCACAATCCATGCTGCCGAGGAAACAAGTAAAAGTAATGTGGTTGCAGGAGAGTAAGCAGAGATGGTGAAGGACCCACATGCTAATGAGCTGAAGCTCCCTCACTGGGCACACAGACTTGTTTTACCAAGCCTGATGGTGTCCCAACAGTTGGTGTAACTCTGCTCCAGACACACCAGCACCAGTGGTCAAACCCTTGTTTCTCATATCTTCAGCAAAGGCACTGGACAGGCACATTCCTGAGCTCACAGAGAAGGTGCATGTGCTCAGAATGGAGACAATGCACACCCCTTGGTCAGCTCTTGCATGTGATCTCAGGGACAGAAATGCCCTTTCCAGTATTGTCCAAGGACTGCAAGCAATCATGGGGTACTTAGATATGTATGAACCCAGAACAGGGTTTCAAAAGGTTTCTTGTGTAAATTTTCCACACTGCTATTTGTCTTTTGTTAAAAACAGATGGTTATCATTTATTAACAGCTGAACGATTAAAAGTGGCACTCATCTCACTGAAAAGTTTATCACTTATTTCTGGGTTAGTCTGAAAGGCTCTGGCTAAAATCCCTGATGGGTCGATGAGCATCATGCTGAAATGTCTCTGAACTGGTGGGACTTGGATGTCTCCATGGCTGCTGACAATTGGAACACATCTGCCTTGGAAATCTGGAAGTGATGGCTGCATTTCCATACCATGAGAAGATGCCACTGGAGTGGGGGAAGGAATTTCTCAGCAGATCAGTGTCCACTACAGATACCAGATATGTGGCACAAGTGACGAGGTGGGAAGGGAGGAGAGAGAATAGTGTTACAGGAGCTGCCAGGGAAATGCTTGTACAGCTGGAAGCTGGTGAATACCTGCTTGAATGTTCCTCCACAGGAGTGCATCTCAGGCTTGACACCAACAACCTCTCTTCTGCAGGCAAGCACCAACAGGACCGCTCAGCAGAGCCCAGGCAGCTCTGGGTGGATGAGGATTGTTGGGTCAGGAGTAAGGAGGCTACAACCAGATCTTCATCTCAACAGGACTAGGGAGCTTCTCCACTGCCCTCAGGAGGGAAGGGATGGGGTCATGCCCATCATCCTTATGTGCCTGAGGTTGTCTGTGCCTTGGTCTGGGGTAGGGGGAGGCTTCAGGGAAAGATCTCCTGGCTCCAGGGAGAGGCAGTGATTGGTGTAGTTGCTCTGCTCTCTTAATTTCACCCCCCACAAGGTGCACATTGAAACACGTTACTATGAGTGCTCCCTACTATGAGGAGGGAGGAAACATGGAATTAACAGGCAAAATTCCCATCAGGCATGTCTGGACTACAGTGCTGGGGTCTGCAATGCCTTCACAGAAATGTACAGACACCCTGAAACAAGCACTTTCCCCTCCAGCTTGGCGTGGAAAGTGAGTGCAGTTGCCCTCATGCCTGGTAGATCCCACTCAATGCATGCACTTAACAAAAATCATAACCACGGTATTTCTCTGCCTTCCTCTCAGGGTTTTCATGACTGGGATTTAGCACACAATCTATAGAGATATACATAAGGTGTCAACTGTTATTTAAGAATTCCTTCCTGGATACTGCTTTACTTGAAACCAGTGAATTTGTTCCAGTGTTTAGTATGATGACAAATTAACATAAATGAATATTAAGCAGTAAAGAATCACAAAATTGCGTATGTCTTTCAGTTGCCCATGTGTTTGATATCAGCATACAGCATGATCACACACAACTGTCAAATAGGATGCTCTATATAGAAACAACATCAGCCCAAAATACTGCCACGAGTGTTAACCTGGTTCAAAGTTGCTTAAAGCTTACTGAGTTCTTTGAATCAGTGCACCAGTTGCAAAACACACTTTTGGATGTGTTTTGAGTTCATACTTGTACAATGTTGCTGTTTATGCTTAAGCTACTCTTACAGTAATACAAACAAGCAAATATTTACAGTGGTGTGCTTGCGTAAAATTGAGCAGACTGATTTTTTCTTTGCCACACACTCACACACACACACACGTAAAAAATAAAAATAATAAAAATTTTTTTAAAAAAACAACAACAACAAAAAAAAGAAAATAAAAGAGAAGACGAAGAAAAGAAAATTGCCTTGAGTCTCACAGCCTGTTTCAGTGTGCAGCAAGAGGGAGCTGCCCCAAGGGGAGCTGCTCACACCTCTTCCTTATCCCCAGATACAGCCATGGCACCCGCAGGCGAATAAAGCAGTAGCCAGCCGGCTGCAAATCATATGAAGCTACCACACATTTTTGACCACACAGAGCTTCAGGAGACCCACTTCTCCTGCTTCTCTGTTTGATTCGTGACCCAACCAGATTTAAGAATACAATAATCAGTTCAACGAGTTTAAAGGGCAAAATTTCAATTATTATGTTCCTACTAGGTACTTTCTCCTTCCCTTTTGGAGTGGCTGGCATGGTGGCAGCAAGATGACTCGTGACGGTGGTCCCAGACGTGCGTGCTGTCAGTGCTGGTGCCCTGAGCTCCGGCGTCAGTGGCGGTCGTAGGCGGCAGCAGCGGCTGGAGCGGCTGCTCCTCGGGCCGTGGCGCTGTAGTAGTAAGGGGAGCCTGTGGGAGATGAGACCAGTGTGAGGAAGACAAAGGTGGAAAGGTGCCAGCTTGCAGCGTTCTGACAATGAGTGTCAGAGAGCTCTCCTGCCAAAGCTTCAATAAAGGCGGGTAAATAGAATAAAAATTGCATTCATGCATTCTGCATGAGAAGAAGGCTACCATTGCTTTGCATTGCTGTTTGCTGTTTGATGCCTTCTTCCATTCCTTCACTCAAAACATCGACTTCATTTACTTCACCAAAGAAAGTTACTTTTCAGAACAGAAAGTCAAGATATTCCGATCCCAACACACTACCATACTTCAACTTTTGATTTTTTTTTCCCCCTCCTTTTAAAAAGGGGAGGTTGAACCCCAAAACATTCAAAATATTTCAATGAAAGCACTTGTTTCCAAGGGCTGACAAATATTGGTGAAAATTGTCTGTCCTGCAGGACTAAACACTGGAAGATAGGATGCTTAGGAACCTGAGCAATTTTTTTTTGAATGAGGAAGAGTCTTTGACTGGTGTCCAGAGAGATACCAATCTATGCAGTCAGCACCAGTTTTAAGAAACCTTCCAAGCACACCTGCAATGAAACAAACTCTGATCCATCCTAAGAAAGGAGTTTTCTCTCTTCAATGTGCTACCAGCTTGGTCTGCAAGTCACCAGTTTCACAGGCATGGGATGTAAGGCACATCACAATGTGGATGACTCCCCTGGAAGGACTTGGACTGAGACACGTGCATCTGACACCATCAGGCCAGTCTGGATGAGCAACAATGAGCCAATGTGAGGAACAATTCTGGAATAGTTAGGGCTGTAGAGTTCGTTTTCATGAGTTGCCCTGTCTGAGAGCTGCCTTACATCCTAAGCTCCCTGCCTTCACACATGGGACAGCAGTCTGTCAGACACAGTCAAGGGTCTTCACAGCCTCGATGTGACTTGCTGCAGAGGCAGTGACTTCTGCTGCTTCAGTGAGGCAGAGAAGCTGGCCCCACCAGGAAAAGGTGATGCCAGCAGAGCGCAGTGGGGACTGCAGACTCCTTAGGAAAGCATCAGTGGCATGAAACCAAAGGTGCATTTCTTGGTTTTTCACTTCCCATCCCAGACTCTACACACCCTGCTCCTGCAGCTCCAATGGTTGCCCAGCCCCTGGGCATAACCTGAGTGTGGCAGTGCCCCAGTTGTTCCACCACCATGGCCCTGCACACACTCCGGTACTGGAAGGAGAACCCAGCTGGCATACCTGGTGCTGCTGGTGATTTGCTCTGTGTTGAGCCAAAAGCCTTTCCCTCTGGGAGGCTGGGGAGCCTCCCAGTATCTTCATTTATTGTACAGCCTTCAGATGAATCCTTTGCTGTTCATCCAGAATGACCTGAGTGATTACTTGAGGGCTGCTGGTTCAAACGCCCAAGCACAGAGTGAGAATCCCACAGCCAGGCTCTTCAGATGAGGCTCATGGAAAGTCACTGTTAACCACTGGCAAAATGCAGTGGACCTGACTGCTACGGGTCCAACAGGATCAATCTGACAGGCAAGCCCAGCTGTTCCTTCTTGGCTGCTTTTGTCCAGAGTGTCACATCAGGAGATCAGCTCAGACTTCATGCCCAGCCTCCAGTATTTCATTTCTAAGGGAGCACAAGCTGATGCATCCAAAAAACAGAGCATAGGCAGCATATGCTATTGCCCAGTAGGCGCAATGTGCTGCTCAGCACAGTTGGTCAGAGACTACAATTTTGTCATAATCAGTGTCCTACCACAGCATGTGGGACTCTGCTGCAGCAACCCTGAAGGGTCAGAAACAGCACTTCGGCTACTGGGACGTGTCTCCTGCACAATGCTATGGCAAAACAGGAGCTAGTACACAGCCTATGGGTCTGTGATGTCCTCAGTGCCATCCTTAGTGAGCCAGCCATCCAAAATCAGACAAATCCACTGCTACAGGCTGGGTTTAGACAAGAGAAAGCAATCTTCAGGAGTGTGGTGCTACCTGACTAGAAAGATAGTTTTACCATTGCCAGAGACTGGAAATAGTTCACGCCTCAAACATTGATATAAAGAAGCTACAACCAGAGAAGCCTTCACGAGAACTGGGACTTTGGACTGAAACCAAACTGCTGGTGAGAAAAAGAGAAGCCCATTGTTCAGTCATCTCAGGCTGAGGAGAAGGTACACACCCACAAAAGGCCAAAGACACGAGCTGCAGCTGAGTTTGGGGTGGGGGGAGAGCACAGCTCATAGAAACCAGGTTTGCACGGACTCCTCCCACAATGGAGCGAGGGGAGGAGGTTTCAGGTGTGGCATAACCTCAGGTCAGAGGCAATAAACACAACAAACACTCATCCTCTGGCCCAGCTGTAGCCCCTTCCCCCCACCCCAACTCCACAGGCCTCATCCACAGGACTTTCACACCAGAGGAAGGTGAGGGTGAGTCACAATCCATCAAAGACACTCCAAAGTTCCAGCCCTTGTTCTATAGGATTGCATGTGATGCAACAGATCCAGAGTCTGTTGTAAGAGACTGCCCCCCTCTGCCAGGGGCCTGTGCCCGGAATTGCCATCTGGCTCAGGGTATATAAACCCATGGGATTCTGTGACTTTGGGGGGTTTACAACTCCAGGAAGACCTGCTGAAGAGGACCATCAAGATGCCAGTGGGACCCACAGAGTGGTGATATAATTTTTATTCTGTCTCTCTCACTCCTCGTTGTCCCCCCCACGAACTTCTATTTTTTTCTTTCTTTCACCTTTCCTTTTCTCTCCCTCTCACATGTACTATACAATAAAATCCATATTATTGTCACTTGCATATGGTCTCATTTTCACCTTAATTTGGGAAGAGGAATTTCTAAAGAACCTTAATAATAATTGGACCATAACAACCAAACAAAAGAATAATTCAAGAGAGTCCATGAAATCACTGCCCAGGATAAACATTTGCAAAGATATCTGTATACAAACTCCTAGACAAGAGCCAATCTCACCTAGGTTTATTTACTAAAACTTAAAAAATTTTAAGCCATAGCCAATGCTAGTAAAGCAGATCCCTTCAGCAGATCATCATTCCACTTTTGTTTGCACAAATGTAGTCTTGTGTTCTCTGCTGAGGCCACCACAACTGCAATCCTGGGCAACAGATAGTCTTCTTCCAGGTGACTGACATTAGGTTAATGAGCTGCAGCCTCAGTAGCTACATTTCCTGGAGAATACTGGAAAGCTTCACAAGGACAGTGAAGACCGTTCTCATGGGTAGCCTAAAATTAAATGCTGTATACTTAATATCCCAGCCAAACTCAAGACATTGAAAGTGCAGAAATCTTCCCTGGTCAAATTGGCCACTACTGAATGAGCAAAGGCAAAAGTTAACAGCTCATCAGACTTTGAAATGTGCATGCTGTGTCTAGCAGGGGCTTTGGGGGTGTTCCTTGGGGGCTGCCCTCTTGTGGTGCCCAGTTGGCTGGCCCATGTCCCCTCAATCCAGATGCAGATGTTCTTGGGGACCATTTTGCACTGCAGGGCAGGCAGTGGTAAAACAGCTTGTTGTGAAACAGCCTGTGGTAAAGCAGCTCACAGGCCAGTGAAGAGCCAGGTGGAACTGCTCTCCTCACCTATCACAGCACCAGGAGGTCAGTGTGAAGTGGTGGTGGACAGTAGAGATCCCAGTCCCCACTGGCACTAGCACTAGCCAAGGCAGCTCAGCTCAGGCAGAGGGTCAAAAAATACACAGGAGGGATCCAGCAGCACCAAACAATTTCACCCTGACTTATGGAGCAGTGCATGGGTCCCACCAGAGCTGGATGCAGTGCTTTCTGAGATTTTGGGGTAAATGGGGTCTTCTGGGGGTCAGAGCCTTTGTTTTCCCACTCTCTTCCTCCACCGCTGTTCTGAGTCATGCAGCTACAAAAAGCCCAATATTTCTCTCATGAATTCCAAAGGCCCTACATTTCTCTCAAGTTAGATTTTGCCAGTTTGCATTTCAGCTGTGCAATCAAAGAAGCTTGTATTTAAAGTGAAAAATGAAAGCACTCACTCTTCCTGTCACCATGCCCCCATCCAGAACAGACTACTCCATCCTTCTGTCATTTTTCCTTTCTAATTCACACTATCATCAATTTATTTCTTGACACAGTCATTTCTAGTGCCTACTTGTTCTCTAATCTTTCCACAGAATCCCACAGAGGAATTGAATCTAATCCTAATTGAGAGGCTCCAAGCCCTGCCCTTGCATGATGCCATGCCAGCACTGGCAGACACCACACTGCAATGGTGCAGCCAAACCCTGCCAAGCAGTGCACAGGGACCAGATCTGCGTGTGAGCAGAGACATGCATCAAACAGAACCCACACTGAGCAGGATTGAGTCAAACACTACAAGCCAGCACAAAACTGAATGGCTTTTCTTCATTAGACAGTGTTGCTGTTATCTGCCCTTAGCATGCACATGTTGAGTGGATCCTGTGCTGATGTGCATCAGTATGTGCTGACAGTTACAGCCTGAGCCCTAAACCTGCACATTTGCTTCCCATGCACTCATGCATGTGGCTCTGTGCGCATCCCTGCACTGTACGGCTTGCAGGTCATTTGCAGGACAATGTGGGGTGGGGGGAGGAAGGAAAAAGATATTCCTTCCATCAGCTCTTTGGCTTTGAGTTGGGGGCACCTACTTCAGCCACTAACCCAGACCACAAAAGTGGCCAGGGTTTATGTCCTCTTCCCAGCACATTCCTCCAGGAACTTGGGGTCTGTCCTCACTCTTGCTGTGGTCGAGGTGGGACTGAGTGACCTTCCCCAGCAAAGTCAGTCATGTCTTGACATCAAGAGAGGTGTGGGTGCCACCAGGACTTATGCCAGATGCAAGAGCACTGAGATGCTGCTAAGCTGTGGCAGATAACTGACTTCTGCTCCTGCTCCTGTTGATCATTCTGGAGGACCATGGCTTGATTGTCTGCTCTTCCCCAAGAGCCATGGGGCACAGCATTTGTGACTGCCCTAGAGAGGAGGGAGCAGAGTCCCCCATCTGCACTGGTTTCATGACAGCTGGGGCAGAAGGAGCTTGGTGCCTGGTGTGGAGAAGTGAGAAGTACCAGAGCAAGGGCAGAGCAGACAGCAGGGCAAGGGTGAGTAGCTGCTGCTCTGCTGGGGCCAGACAACCAATTCCCAGTGTTCTGCCTTCCCCTGAGGACACCACCTCACACCCCTCCCTGCTGATCCACACACACAGGGGACTAAAACCCGAAGCTTTCTCACCATTCTCATCTCTCTCTCTTTACTCTACCCCAAATATATTTTTCCAATCCAAGTATCTTTTCTTCCACTTTGAAATCTTCTCCTTTTAGCTCCTCTTTCACAGGTCTCAGCCTTGTGTGATTGCTGTGGTGCAATTCTTCTTTCCAGCACAGGGAATTAATTGAACATAGGTGCTGCTAAGTGCTTACAGTATTACACTTTCATCTCAGTGAAAGGAGCAGGACTTTGTAAAACAAACTGTGTCAGGCAATGTACCAGTCCTGATTAATTTTGTCAAGGTTTCTGCTCTGAGGCTGATACTGCCAGAGCTTGTTCTCAGGAGAGAATTACTAAATGCACTCACGTATACTCATGAGAGGAGTGGAAGCATCCTGGATATAGTTCAAATTAACCTATTCTCTACTGCATGTACCCAGGCTCATCACACAGCACTTCTGGCTGTGCAGGAAGACTTGGGGCAGGTTTTAAAGGCCCTGCCACAGACTCCTACTTGCCCTAAACTACAATTGGGATTAGCAGGGAGAAGGGATTGCAGGATCAGCTTTCCGGTGGCAAAGGCAGAGCTGTGGATGAGAAGGATCCCTACAAGGCACCAGAGACATCTGACCCATAGGCTGTGGCTGATTGCAGACACAGTCTTGATCAGATCATACCACTGCACTTGGACCTATCAGTGATCAGACAAGGGGATTCCCTCTCCAGGAAACTCCAGTCCACCCCTGTTCTGTCACCACACTGAACTGAAATGCTAAGTTCATCTTTAGGATATGCTACAGAACGAAAACTCAGGGTTGTTCTTTTTTTTTTTTTTTGGGTGGGGGGGGCTTTGTTGTTTTTTTGGTTTTTGGGGGGGTTGGGGTTTTTTGTTTTTTTTATTTTTATGTTTGTTTTTTGTTTGTTTTTTTTAATGCTGGAACATTGAAGAGGACAAAAATAAGGAAGCCAAGATTATGTATTTTACAGAAAAAAAAATCAGCATTGACATTACAGCTTGAAACACTTCAATCTCAAGAAAGCTGCAGTTTCTGAAAAAATATGATAACCTTTGATTCTTTTTGCCCTTGTCTCATTTAAACACATGTTCACAGTGTGCTGTTGAGTAAATACTGCTGAAGAAATCCCCTCCAGCCAGAGAATGAGCTTTGCTGTGAGGAGCATGCTATCCCCATAACTGCTCATATGTTGAAGATGTGTTGAAATTTGCTCCCAAAATGTATGAGCCAGAAAAGAAGTGAGAAAAAGAGGATGAATACAGATTAGGGAATGGCACAGGTAAAAGGTCCTGGGAGCAAGTGGTTGTCTAATGACCAACCTCTGTGATGCCAGAATTATTTTCGCCTTTTCTTTTCTATTCCTTTTACACAGTTCTGTGTAGCCACAAGTATTAGCATGCATGCTTGTAACCCTTCACTTAGTCTGGTGCTCAGTGTCCTGTAGGTGTCCTGCAGGCCACGGGACAAAACACCCCAGAACTGCAGAGCCAGGGAGACCAGACATCCTACTATCTCAGGAAGCCTGAGTCCCCTAGCAGGACAGATTCTGTAAACTAGAGGTGAGCCCACCCCAGCCCCTATTGGGCCCCCTTGTTAGATATGATAATCTGTAAGGTCTGTAACTTGTGTATGTGATTGACGGGGTGTGAGCATTGCGATGCTGTCACCTGAGTGAAGTGATGCTTTCAACTGCATCCTAATTAAAATACCAAGGTAAATGACCTCCAACCCTCTAACCATATCTAACTTCGTTTTTCCTAAGACCAGGAAAAGGCATCACTGCTTTAAAGTCTTCTGCTGACCCAGACCTACCCATCTCCAGCATCTTCAGGGCATCACAGGGACCGACCTTGCCCAGCATCCTGGACAGCATGCTCAGAGCTGGTACAGGCCCGTCGCCTCAAATACAGAGCTGAGCAGGCCATGTGTTACTGACAGAATAGAAGGGCCACTGCCCACCCATGTGGGCTGGCACAGATCTCAGGAATGGCTTTGGGATGGCTCTAGATAGTGTGCACACCCTTCCCATGCAGGTGGGCATCCACAGGCAGGGACACAGTAAATAGCCCAGAAGCCTCTCCAAAAGCCCTGTCTTCATGCAGAAGGGCAGGTGAGAGCTGTGTTGTCATTTATTTTTAGTATCATGCTCATTTCCTTAACAGTTTGGAAGGAAAATTTTTAAAGTCACACAAAACCTGTCTTCCCAGGCCTATCCACGATGCAGAAAATTGCTGAAGCAGCTTTCCTGATTCAAAAGGACTTGCAAAATGACAAATGAAGAAAGCATGGTGTGTGTTCTTGCCTCTGGCAAAAGCATCTTCTCCATACTGCTCAACCAAAATTCTGCCAGCGCCGCTGGCTGTGGCCATGGAAACAGTGGGTTTGAGCATGGGGACTCCCCTGGCTTTGTGCAGCTATGCCCATCCATATTAGCTGAAGATCTGTCTGTTGATTTATGATGGAAGCGCTAACAAACCCTTAAATGTGGCACAGCAAATAACAGCATTATACCAGCACCATGGCATGAGAGGCAGAGGCTGTCTATTGCTCCCGAAGGATTTGTTTAAGGACAAGAACCATGATGAATACAGCCTGGGTGGTTCAATTACATGGGGACTCAATTACTTAAAACAAAGAAACTGGATGAAAAAAGTACGACAAAAATTCAAAATTATTTCGCTGCTGGAGGTCACATATAACAGCCCTGTCATCCATAAATCTGGAAATCTCTAAGGCATGCTACTCCTGTGTTGAGAGATGACAATTAATTGGTATTTTACTTACCTCATCCATGCAAATTATGCAGGGAAAAATTCTAATTACTGCATGCTACATGTATATAAGGTCAAAGTGGGCCAGCTTTTGACGGGGTGTAAAATGGATTATGTTTATCCTTCACATGAGGGCCATGATCCTGCAGGAGTTACAGGGTTCTGTCTCCCATTGCTCATAGGGACCATGCTGGCATCAGTGAGGCTGCACCAGTGGTCCCTTGCTAGGAGGGATGGAGTGGGCATACACACAGCTGGGGAGCAAACATTGGATCAGGGAGAAATGCAAAACATATGCACGAGCAAGCCACAGTGGCACAGAAAGCAGTGGAGCTTACAATTGGCTGTAAGCAAACTGGCACCACAAGTTTTGTCTGAAGAGAGCCCCTCACCCTCAAAAAAATGGTGACTCTGCTTTCCAGCAATGCCCTATGTCTCTGGACATCAGAAGCAGGAAGACAAGACATTTGGGCCAGGTCTTCTTGTTGACAAGTGAACAAAGTGCCATCATGCACCCAAATGGAAATCTGCGGTCTCATTCTGGGTCTAAGCATGGGGATTGAGGACAAGCTGGAGCACACACTCTGCCCACCCCAGGGCTGGGCAAACACTGCACACTGTGCACTGATCTCTCAAGACAGGGATGAACACTTACCCAGGAGTCCAGGGTTGGGAAACCTCCAGGAGTCATTGTATGTTGAATATTGTGGGTGGCTGTAGGGGCTCCCAGAAAACTCGCTCCCTAAGTGAAAGAGACAAAGACAGAATAAAAGGTCATTTGATTTGATATGGCAGTTATCATTCTGGGATAAAGGGGCTCTCGAGTGTGTGCTGTGCTCCACTGACAGCCACAGTAAAAGCACTGCTGGACAATCTGCCTTGAGGAAG
This sequence comes from Petroica traversi, assembly GCA_025920805.1. Lineage (NCBI taxonomy): Eukaryota > Metazoa > Chordata > Aves > Passeriformes > Petroicidae > Petroica > Petroica traversi. Next base: position 237,799 of record JAHLSL010013310.1, on the reverse strand, counting down.
GGGAATATGGGTGGGAAAACTATCAAGTAAATGGGTGCAGATGTCTTTTCTGTGTATTTTTGTACCTTGTTTGTGCTGCAGCCCAGGCCTACTGAACTTGCTGCAGGAGCAAGGAAATGAGGAGAGATGGAGAGGCCTTTGTGACACGCTGATGGGGCTGGCCTTTGCCTCTCCAGCCCTACAGGACTCAGGATGAGAAACACAATACAAGGACAGGGCTGTCCAGATGCAGTCTCTGCTGCAGGAGAGGATGAACCAGCGAATTTCTAGATACTGAATACCCTACATGGAGAACGTGGTCATGGTCCCAGATATTTCTCCAACACTGTAACCCAAGGAGAGGCATGTTTGCGTCAGTTTCAGATGGATTTGAACCCTCCAGACAAAGACATAAAAACAGCTTGAAAAATTAAGGCTATTTATCTCCTCATCAGTTCATGTTCTTCCCATCTGTTGTACTCTTCACATGTCACCTGTCTCATACTTCAGCTGCAAGCTCTTCAGAAGAGAGCCTTGCACCATGGGGCTCTGACCTGGCCCCTCAACCAGGCAAATACCAACACTTCTGCTGTTTTATTAGGAAATGGTCCGTGATAGAGATTTCCTCCTCTCTCTCTTCTTCCTTCCCTTCTCCCTCTCCCACACATAACGATATAGACTCATAGCACAGCACAGCAGGAGGAAGGGTGTTTCCTAAGGCAAGATTTGAGGGCTGACAGGCCACAGCAGATGCTTGGCATGACCTTTGCCTGCTTTGGGCATTGGCATAGCCACAACCCCATACCCAGGAGCTGCCAGACAGTGGACCCCTGACACTGTGTGTCCATACATCAGGCTCAGCACCCCTGTCCTGTACAATCCATAGACTCAGCCTGGAGACCACATCTGGGTCCCCTGGCCAGTGAGTGGCCATGGTTTAGGCCAGTTGCTGGCACACTGGCCCCAGGGAAGAGGGGATGATGCTCTGGTCACCAAAATATAGGGTCAGGTCCAGGATGGCTTGATCTCCGCACGATTCTGCTTCAGTGAAAACAAGCTGCCTCTCCACCTGCATTGCAAGATGAACAGACTGAGTGTGCTGACAGCAGGACCAGTGCATCACCAGTCTGCTGCAGGAAGTGTCTCTTAGCTTCTCGTTCTTCCTTGTTTCTTTTCTCCAACCCTTCAGACCCATGAGACTACACCTACCAAGATCAACCTACTCTCTCCAACACAGCTTCCACAGAAAAAAGGTCCAAAGTCCACAGCAGTAAGCGCTTCCACACTCAGCCCACCTTGTTGTGCCAACAACAACTCCATAAACTCAGGCTTTCCTTATTGCCTTTAAGGAATGGCATTAATTCACCCTGAGCCAGGAAAACTGAGCTGTTTCAAAACTTTCTTCCCAGGGAAGTACACAGTACCTACAATTCTTTTCTGCTCCTGTCCCTATGGATGATAGATTACTTCAGTGCCTGAAGGTTACCTCTATCAGAGTGTTCATTCAAAGAGTAAGATACAGCAAAATTGACAATGCCCAACAAGATGTTAGGAGCCACTCGACATACTGCAGCCACTGGCAAGAGCATCGCTATTGCCTTCCACCAGTCAGGGATCCGTCTCTCTCCTGCAGGACACAACTTATCTCTGGTCCTTTCTGCCTCTGCATCATCCCAATTGAGGCTGCAGTCTCATGCAGAGACCTCCCTGATTCTTCCCTGCTTCTTCAGCCCCTTGGCTTCCAGCTTGTCTCTGGCCCAGCTCTGTGTTTCTGGTGTTTGCCCGAGCCTGCAAAGCACACAAGGAGCAGTCTGTCTGGGAACTTCACTTGTGAGAGTCCCGATGTTTCCCAGTCCTGAAGAGTCATGCTCACATTCTCCTGCCAATGTGTGGCACTCAGAAATCCTTTCATCCTGTGGATGCCTCTTCTACAGGAAGGCTATCACACACCACCCTCCCCAGGGGCTGTATTTCTTCCTCTCCACAGGGAAGTGAGATTTTCAAATATTTAGCTCTGGTTTAGTTGCACAAAACAGCTGTGCTGCCTGACTGACGTGACACACAAAAGCAGATGGGAGCAATTCTTGCTGCTACATCCTCCCTGAGAGCTGTGCAGTACATGGTCACAGGAACAGAGTGGACAGGACAGCAGGACAGACCTAGTCCCTGTAGTGGGCTGTTTGCATGGAGTGCACAGAAGAGCTTGTCCTGTCCTTCATGCACCCCCAGGCCTGAAATAAAGCTCACAGTGAGCTGTTGCATGCCTGCAAGAGCTTCATCCCAAGGGGGAGCATTCTCCCCTTGGACAGCACCTCATTTCAGCTGTCCCAGCACTCTCCTTCTCTCCCTCGATCCCTTCCTCCCTCCTTCCATCCCTCTCTCCCTCCCCTCTACTATTCTCCTGGAGCTGCACAAACCCAGTGCATCCCATGCTGATGCTGTGCACACCATGGAGTGGGCAGCAGCACTTTCCAAACGTTTATCACTGCTGCAGCAGGGCTGTGGGTGGAAATGGGCTGACATTTCATTGTTTCATCCTCTCCTGTCGTGCCCTCCT
>JAHLSL010013310.1:124327-235253 GCA_025920805.1 Petroica traversi | reverse complement strand
AGGAGGGCAAGAAGGAAAATGAGAGGAAAGAAACATAAAGGGAGGGGAAAAGGAGAAGTGGGGGAAAAATTCTCAAGCCCTGTTATTAACACCACAGGTCTTGGGCAGACAAATGGTACAGCCATAAATAAAACTAAGCTAGATGAATGAACTCTGCATGACCGCCTCACAAATTTCACCAGATACTCCAAGGTCCATCAGCTAGACTTCTTGACAGCACTTCTTAGCAGACAGCCCTTGCCCCATTCAAAAACAAACACTGTGGATCAGCCATCCAAGGATGCACGCGCGCGCAGCATGTCGCACACCCAAGCACAGTAACTGCCCGCAGCATGAGGAAAAGGCTGGGAACCACACACATCCCTCCTTCATGGGAAATAGGAAGTCTGCTCCTCAGTAGCTCTCACCTCGCTGAAACACAAAGACACAAAACAAAAGATTCCTACCAGAGTTAGCTCACCTCTTTGCCACAAACCTGACTCTACACTCCACATTCGGCTTTAGCCCAAAAGGGGTCAGACCTTTCCATCACCCCCAGAAGCAGATGTAAAGAGGAGAAAGAACAAAGACTGATTCCCAATAACACTGCTGCTACAAGCCAGTGGCAAGCCCTGGGAGATGCATTCCACCCTGAGTCAGTGGGACAGAGATAGACAGTCTGATGGTGGCAGATGGACTTTCTGCTGCTGGAGAACTGCACTGTCTACTCAGTAGCACTTTTTCTCTGGGGACTGTCAACTCACATTTACCAGTCTTCTTGGTTTTAAGGTAAGTTTCCTGAAAGTTTTCTTTCTGATTTGTAGAGAAATTGAAAAATGTGAGTAAAAAAAAAAATCTCAAGAACAAAGAGATTAATGAAGAAATATCACCATGTTTTTCACACTGCTGAGCCTTTAGAGAACTGCAGCTGCTGGGAATGGGAAGGATGCAGTCACATCCATGCACCAATACTGGGCACGGAGCAGGAGGGTAATGGAAAACTTCCTGCCCTGCAGAAAATCAGAAGGTAGAGCAGATGCTCAAAGCAGGGCCAGCTCTGACAGAGGCCGTGTTCAGTCAAGGTGTGGAAACTTCCCTGAATGGAAAAAGCCTGACCACTGTCATTGCATTACACCATTCAACGAGCAGAACACCTCGCTGCAGCCCCGTGAAGCACAGTACTGTGTGACAACACACCAGAAAACAACAGACTAATCAAACATTATTGTCCATCTGCTGGTACTTTTGGACTGAAATGCAGAATTTGAACAAATAGTCTGCAAAGGAGTTTCATATACCACTTCTAAGTCTGCAAAGACCTCATGAATTAGAAGCACCAGAGCCAGTACAACTGAACAGTGTTGGAGGTTAGGATTTTTCCTTGTTTTTCTTCTTTCTCTCAGGAAATTTTCCCCCATTTGTTGCCTCAGAGATGATAACTACTTTACTTAAGAGACAAAAGATGTGGCTGGGAGAAGGAGGGGGAAGGGTGCACTTTGCTTCCATCTCTTAGCTGGGGGGCTTTCTTTCAGGCAGTGCACAGATAATGAAAGATTTTGGCTGGAGGGTGAGGGGCAGGGCTCAGCCTTAGCTCTGTCACTCTCAGGATTGGTGGTCTTGGTGCCGGGCTGCCACTGCAGGGACAATTTGCCACCACCCACAGTTCTGCCCTCCACTGCCTCTCCTTACCTTTGGTGAGCCCTTGCTCACAGGAGTGGCCATTGCACTGGGACTTTTTCAAGACCTGATCTCACTGGAAAGGACCCTCACCATCTGCATGGATGCTCAGGAAAACCTGGGACTCCAAGCCCCTCCTCCCTCCAGAGGGAGTGTGTGCCAGCTGCTTGTGGGAGCCTGGCTGCCACTGCCCAGCCTCGCTGTTTCCTGCTGTTCCTTCAGGCTTTTTGCTGCACTTTACCCAACACCCTGTGTCTGCCCAGACCCCCACAGCTCCTGGCATGGCTTCAGAGTTCTTGCTACACTTTGTTTTGCCACCCCAGCTGTGCTCACCTCTGCTGTTCTAGCCTAAGGTTCCTGTTACAATCCATTTCACCTCCCAGAGGGGCACTAAGACTGGCTGCTCCCCATGAGTTTGAAAAGGAAGCCCCTTTTCCATCTCTTCCACTGGCTGAGCCACCATTCCTGTGTGGGGAGAGACGGCCCAGCCCCGCGCCACAGCGCCCCCTTCAGGCGGGGAGGAATCATCGCACCCGCCCTGCCCGGCCGGGAGCCAGCAGCGCCCCCGCCGGCCGTGAGCGGAACTGCACCAGGGGAAAGGGCCTGAGGCCGCGGGAAGGCTGGGACTGGGGCTCTGGTTTTGATTGGTTGGTGCTGCTGGTGCTGTTTGTTTGCCTTGTTTTATATTTTATACATATATACATATATGTACATATTCTAGTAAAGAACTGTTATTCCCTTCCTCATATCTTTGCCTGACAGCCCCGTAATTTCAAAGTTAAAATAATTTGGAGGGTAGGAGGTTGTATTTTCCATTCCAAGGGAGGTTCCCGCCTTCCTTGGCAGGCACCTGTCTTTCAAACCGAGACAAAAAGCCTGTCACATGCAGACACATTTTGCTGAGTTTTCTCACATATCAGATTTTTGCACAAGCATTTGGGACAGGGAGAAGCCACCAGGAACATTGTGGGTAAATGTTTGTTATCCATGTAACCGTGCCTAGTATACAGGTGATGTAACATGCCGGTGATGCAATGCACCTTCCTCCCTGCCACAGCAATATGACAGCTCTCAGCTGTGACCCAACAGGGAGAGTGGCAATGACCTGGCAGGAATGCCATCCCTCCTGCCAGAGTTGTTCCAGCTGCTGGTTTCTCCACTAGTGTCCACTGCTGGGCCCTTTTGTTAACCAAGCTCTTGATTTAGGGCAATGTGTTACTCAGTTCTTCCATTTGGAAAGAAATTAAAACAAACCGGGAGAAATGGTATTCATCAAACACAGCTGCTACAGAAGGTTGGGGGACAAAATGCAGAGTTAGGGCAGAGCAGCAACATCTTCAACACACCTTCTAGGGGTTTTGGATAAGTTTAAAAACAAACTGCTATGTTTGTCCCTAGGTTGGTTTCCTGCAGACAAACCTAACTCCCTGCTAGTCCAAACTCCTGGTGCCTCTATCTTCTCCTTCTGCCAAGGGATCTTACTGTAACTTTTTGAAATTAACATTCTCATGACTTTTGTTTTCTATCGTTTTATTTTGAGGAAGTAATCACATGGATCATAAATTTCTTCAGCAAATTCCAATAACAATCATTACCCTGGTAAGCAAAGACATGCCTGACTGCATGGGGAGCAGGCATAAGCACTGCACCGAGCCATGTGTTCACACCCACACATCACTGGCTGACTCTGAGGCAGCAGCTCTCCAAACAGCCTGGAAATCTGTTACATCAAAGTCCTGCCTGCCACAGCACCAGCCTTTGCTTGGAGGATATAAATCAATGCAGAAGCTTCTCATCACCCTGGGCCAACACCACCCCAGAGAAAGTTTCGTGATCCGGCAGCTCAGGCAGCATCCCACATCAAGTCAGAGAGACAAACAACTGGGGGGGACCCTGAAAGGCAGGAAGAGGGTCTGGGCTCTCAGCAGAGAATAATAGCATGGTTTTCCCTCTGTAAAATGAACTTTTCTCTCCACACCAAGCCATTGCAGGGGCTTATGGAAAGAGAGAATGAGGTTTGCAGTCCTGCCTGGGAAGCTGCTGCCTCTGATGCTCTCAGGATTCATTCCCTTAGAGGTTTTCCCCAAGAACAGGAGCGCTGGGAAAAACCTTTCAATTGATACTGCACATCACATGAAAAAAAAATCTTTTCACATCACTAACATATTTTTGAAAATTGGTGACAATTCAAACAAAACTCTTCAGTGAGAGTAATGGATTCGGTTTTCCTTTTAATCAGTTGTTTTCCTAACAAATCCTTTCCTTTTAAATTCAGAGAAATACTAAGTTTTCACATTGAGTTCAGTGAGGCTAAAAAAACCAGAAACTTATCCAAAAATCTCAATGGTAAACTAACTGTACCTTTGAAAAGAAGAAAGAACTATACCTTTGAAGGAAAGTCCACAGTAATTTTATTGTTAGTTTTTGTTTTGACTGAATCTTGGACTTTCTTCTAATTTCAACATTCATTAGCAAACAGCAGGATCAGAGATATAAATTGTTCTAATCTAAAAATATCAGCTGCATTTAGCCTGGGGGAGTAGCAATCCAGGGAATGCCACAGGCTAACCACCAGTCATATGCCAGGTATTCTCCTGGTCCCTCATCTGCTCTTTGTGCACAAGTTCCACAGGAGGAAGGAAATGGATCACTCTGCTGTCTGCTCTGCAGACCAAGCACACTTGACTGCTAACTTGCCTGCTCTAGATTGGGTAGTCTATGTGCTACAGAAGTAGAAAAGTCCAAAAAATGGGGAAAATTACCAAACTGCTGCCCTACTGCAATAAAGCACGTATTTCAGAAACAGCATTCTCCCTGGGAAGAAGCTGAGCAGGAAAATATGCACTATCTAGCAAAAGCTTTTCATGGTCTACCAAATTTGTCTCCATGAATATACTCAGGGTGATAACCAGTTAACATGCAGGACAAGCTGGTGGGATTCATACATGAATCTTTGAAGGGCAGGCTTGGGGAATTCTCAAGATTGTGTTACCAGAAACTATGCCAGGATGAATGACACATCCAACATGGAGCAGTGGATGCTGCAGCCAGATGCCCCTGGAAGATCTGGGGGCCGGCAAGGGGGGATTACACCCCTTTCAAATGCCACCCTTTTGCCCACTCTGCAAGCAATGCATGCACCACCCCAAAGAGACATTTCTTCACTCAGCAGATTGATGCATGATGACGCTCCCTGAGCTCATGGTGCTGGGACTAGCATGGGTTGTGGTGGGAAGAAACTTCAATAAAAAATGTTTTCCAAGGGGCCTGAAAAATGTCATTTTGTGAAACCTCTTCATTGAGTAGTTTCAAAGAAAGAAAGCTGCTTTTCAATACACCTGAGGTCCTCTGCACCAAAATGGGAAGCTGCTCTCCTCATTGAATCTGCCATTACCTGGCATTGTATCCAGCAATGTATTTATTCTCACAGGAAAGAAATTAGGAAAGCATTAGTAAATGGAAAAGTGGAAATGCTTTCTGTACAATTAATATCCCACCCCCAGCCTTTTTTATTCTGAAGATGGAATTGTAAATAATAGATTTCAGCAGAAGAACAGCCCTTCCAATGTTTTTCAAGTAAAACTTTTCTTACACAGAACAAAACCTTCACTTGTTGATCTTAAATGAAAAAAAAAAAAAAACCCAACATGACAAACAGTAAGTCCTTAGAGCATTAAGCCTTTTACCCACGTTCTTTAAACACAGCATGACAAAACTATATTAAACATTTCATCTACTTTTAGCCAAGACAAAGTATCTGGAGCTGTGATGTGCTGCACCCATCAGGCCAGCCCTGAGACATTGGCATTCACAGGATCCTAGGTAGTGCCATTAATCTGTACTATGAATTAGGCAGCATTCTGCCTGTAGGGAGAACCGCCAGAAAAATGCGGCAACAACTGTTAATCATGGAGGCCAGTGGTATAAGTCTGCTTTGGCCACTGAGCACCTGCAATACCCTCCTTGAACGAACCTGAACAAACAGAGGAATTTTGTTTGTTAGAATTGTTTTCGGTAGGACCAACCAACATTTTTTTTTCCCCAAGAAGCTACAATATATACATTTATATAAGTAACTATACAAAATCATACACTTAATTTTCATTTACCTACAGACACTATCACAGCAATCCAGCTGGATGCCACCTAGACAAATGCTGGAGGCAAAAACCCCGGTTCTGCTCCCATAGCAGGTGGGATGTTGCATATAGAGCCACTGGCAAGGAGACCAGGGAGGCTTTTCCTGGGATATCAGGGACTGTTGCAGCAAGGATGAAGGTACAGAAATCATCCCACATATAAGGACAGACACACACACACTAACAAAGACTGACCAACATGGACACACAGGTATGTGCATGCTCCTTACATCTGCAGGCTTGTAAATCCACTGGCAAATCTGCTGTAAGTGGATCAATACATCACTTATAATAATCTATGACCCCTTATACACTCTCATTCACCAAAAGCACATCCAGTCCGTTTCTGTCCCATCTTGCAGTCATTGATTAACCCTTCAAGGAGCAGCTGAGGTGCAGCCATCCCCCAAATTTTCACACGTCAATATTTTCACATAATTTCAAAATGAAATTAGCCCCTAGTTTGGCTAATTGTTCCTGCACATCAGCCTAGAAGTTTATTACAGTCATGGTTAGAAGGCACTTGGTCACATTCAGAGAGCACCTCTCCAAAGATCCGAGTCCCATCAAGACTGCCAATTAACTTCTAATGAAGGTTTTATATAATTCTATGATCACACAGTTTGTCCACTCCTTCTCCCTAATTTTATCTTTACATTAGCCAACACTGGTCAAAGATGTAGTATTGTAATGAGTGGGCTGTCATATTGTAAGAAAACAGTAAAAAGGCAGATTTTTGTAACACTACCACATTTCCAAGAAGCTACAAGGCACAGAAACCCCATCAATGACTAATGAGTTGTGGGTTAAGGTGGACGTACCTTGCTGAGAAGTCACTGTAGTATTCTCGACCCGTGCTGCCTGCCATAAAATTTTAATGCTGCTTCTGACATATTTATGAAATACCTCACCTAGTCTTTGCAGGATGACAAAAAAGATTTACATCTGCAATTACTGCAAGCACATAGGTTTTAGCTATGCACTTTAAACTTTTGTACACAAAGGTATTTAACTTTAATACAACAAAGGTAGGTGGTGCCACAGAGCAACCATATTGTAACTGTATTAGGAGAGATGTATTTCTCCGTACCAGAGGACAATTGCCCAACTCATCTGAATATAAGATGGCATTGGAATTAATGATAATGAGCAGTTTGCCCCTTCCCTCTCTCAGCTGGCCCTCTAGAGTCATCTCCCCTCTCCACCAGCCACTGGCATGCAGACTCTTGGGATCCCAGGTGGACCTAAGAGCAAGAAGCTGCACTGCCAACAGTGATATCCAGATCAGCAAGCCACACTTGGCCATGTGCAGAGCCTCAGTACCAGTGCTGCCTGATATGGGGCTGGGAACACACTGATGCTCTATCTGGTTGCTGCAGCTGCTCACACCAGACTGTCTCTCCTTAAGCTTGGGCTTTGGGGCTGCTGAAACCCTCTCAAAACCCCATTGCACCCTGTGTGGAGTACAGGTGATTGGCAAAAGGTGGATGAAGGACACGGAGAGAATGGAGGGCATCGAGTACACAAGGGGGCAGATTAGATGAAGGTCACAGAGAAGACAAGAACATGTGGCAGAGCAGCACAGGGTGGACAAATGGCACAGGGTCATGGAGCGGGTGAGCAGAACAGGGGATGCATCAAGGCAGAACATCACTCCATGCCTGTGCACCTGGGCACTCCCGACCTGTGCAGGAGCAGCCCCATAGCTTGTCAGGGCAGGCAGCATTTCACCTTCTTTGCTCCAGACTGAACAGCTCGGTGGGATGAAAGGGCAAACAACTGACTCACAGGAAATAAGTTTTGCCATATGATTTCATCTCAAATTGGTTAAAAACGTCACAAGAAATATCCTATGGGATTAAATTCTCACAGGCAGCAGAAATACTGCAATTAGTTCAGGTAAAAACATTTCACTCCATGCTTCATCCTGACTTGAGCCTTTTCTATAATTTCAGCCTTCATAATGACACTGCAATGTGTGGTTACTTCCAGGAATTACACAAATAATTTAGCTCATGGCAGAAGAAGATATAATGTTACAAGCCATAGTAACTTAGATTGCAGATATTGTAAAGCCTGGAAATTAAGCATTTTGGTAGCTTGATACATGCACATTGCTGCTGACATGGAGGCTGACTTTAATTATTTGTCAATGCAGGTGTGAGAACATGGGCAGGAAAGCCTTTGCATGACTGAAGGAACATCCTCCCACATCAGCACAGTCTCAGGCATTCCTCTGGTGACCAAGTCCTTGGTGACTGTGTCAGACCTCATCATGGACCGGCCATGGCTCATCAGGGACTGGGACAGCAGCTCCAGGAGAGGGCAGGTCCTGCCCTTGCTGCCAAGGTGGCAGCACCTTTGATGGAGGGAAAAGCTTCTTGTACTCACCCCCTGCAGGGGTGAGTTCTGCAAGCTGAGCCACACAAAATCTCAGCATCTCAGCTATTCTGCAAGACCAGGTTTTCAGCTGGACTGCAGGCTTAAACCACACCTGGACTGGCGCTCAGCACATTAGCAGGGGCTGCTTTCCCCACTCTGCAGTGTGGGGAGCATGTGCAAGCTCTGAAATACAGACTCACATCCCCAGAAGAGATTATGTCGGATCTTCTTTCTGACACCAAAGATGATGCAATTGAATGCCTGAGTGATAGAAGGCAGATAATTTCTCACTTAATTTCCACTGCACTGCTTTAGTTCTATACCACGTCCACAATACAGTTATCCTTTAAATGCAGAATAAAATCTTGTCAGCTGATCTCAGGTCTCTGGGAATGTGGCAGCTCAGTCCTCTGGCACAACAGATGGGACACTGTGGGCAAATGCTTTGTGGCCTAAACCATTTCCAAATAATGTCTGCAGCTGCTTAGCCTGACTTGATCCAGCTGAATCAGCCAACCATGATGCCGAGGAAGAGAAGATACAGGTGGAGAAGGGATGACAGATAGGGAGTCTCCTGCCACACATAGCAAGCTGATGCTTGAGGACATCATATTTTGTCATGGCACATGCCCCAGAGGGGGACCCACGGCCCCCAACAGCCTAGCACACACCTTACCAGGACCAGGCTCCTCATTTGACACCTAGCATTACATTTCCTGACTTCAGTAAAAGTGCAAGAATCAAAGACAAGCTAGCCTGAGCTGAGCTTCCTTCACCCTGTCAGAGACTGAAATATTATAGCTTATGACTTGAACATTTTCATGAAGGACCTATAGCAATACTGTATTACAAAAGTTGCAGAGAGCACCACACATCCTGAACAGGGCTCTGAGAGGCCCTACAGTGATCGCTGATGAAGATAAAATAAAGTAACAACTCAGGGCTGGGGACATTCACAAAGCATATACCTAATACCTTCCAGGAGGAGATCACAGCCCTATAGGGCTGTCAGCTGCCAGACTCAAACAGATCCTCACACCAGAGCGTAGGGAGAGAGATGCTTTGGGTGTGTGTTGGAAAGGCCTCTGCTCAAAGGCAATGAACGCCCATCCTGTGGTGTGCAGACCAGCCCTGCTGAGAGGCCATTCACCCAGGGAAAAAGCTTATGCACAGCAGAGGGGTGTCGTGGTCTATCAAAGGGCCCCCCAAAGTATCCCCACACCCTGCACCAGAGCACTGCAGCATGAAGCAAAGAGCCTCAGTATTGCAAGGGACAGTGTCAAACTGTCCCTGCAAGGGAGGCACGTGGTTGTTCCCACCTGCTCAAATATATATTAATCCATTGGATTTTATATTCTTCAGCATGCCATGGCATGGCAGCAGTGGGGCACCCTCACTACCAGGAAGACCAGGTGGAGGGGAGCAATGAGACATCATTGAGACCCTAGGATGGATGAAATGCTTTCACCTAACCCCTGTCTCTCTCCCTCTGTATCCCTGTGCCCCCCGCGCCCACACACACTTTTTTCTTTCTTTTCTCTTTCTTTCTCTTTGCCTCTTTCACTAATAAATAAAATACATCAATTTTTTGGCAACAACATCTAACCTCATTTGGTTTTAATCCCGTTTTTGGGTTTATTTGGAACCTTCTAAGTTCTTTCTGGTTTATATGCAGAGACTTAGTTTTCGTTGCTCTTCTGGGTTTAAATCAGATTGCAACACACCCTGAAGAAGGTTGGTAGGAGAAAAAGATGGAGCTGCACCAACACACTCTGCCCACACCTTTAACAGACAAAGCAAGCAGGCTTTCTCCCACCTGGGCACCGTTTGTCCCTCCATGGAGTCTGTGCCTCCCCACATGAGTAAAACATCCATGTTCACCCAGCAGTTACTTGTGACAAACTGTTGGTGGAGTAAAGCTCCCAAGACTGACAGGATTTAATGCATCTGCTGCTGAAAGGACATCAAATCAGTACAAGAGTGCTGCTTTTAGTCTTTTTATGTAGGAATTGAGGAGGTGACATTTAAATATCCCAGCTTACTCTACAGTCAGTGCAGAGCCTAATCCCGAACCTATTGAGGTCATAAGAGACAGATAACTTCTTCCCAGCGGAAGTGCCCAGCGCCATTTGCTGACAGAAATAAATGAACACACACTTCTTTCTGGAGACTTCTCACTTCCCCATGCAGACTGTCCCTCTTCTCCTGGCCCAGAATATGCACCCCATGAGTAGGAGACACATCCCCAGACTCTTAGTTCCTCTATCCCCTGTCCAGGGGTTCACACTTGCCTCACACAGCTGACCACACAACAGTTTTCCAACACAAACACTGCTTCCTGCAGATGGATAGCCTCTGCTTTAAACAGTGTTTTCAGAAGAAATTTCTGCTGTGGAAAAGGGGCAGTCCTTCCTTCATTTTTACTACAGTATATAATTTTGATTAAAAGTTCTCACTTAATTTTGTTTCATTTCTGTTACCCCATTTTATTTCTTTTGCACTGATCACATAACATTGAATTGCACTGCATTGCAATCTATTGTACTGTCTAAGCATTTTCACTTGTTTTGATAAAATCTCAAGGAATCCAGAAAATCCTGGAAAGAGAATACTTTATTATCTAAGTATTTAATTTCAATTTGTGCCATAGGCACCTGTTCTGAGAACTGGAGTTTACCACAGGGCAGATGTTCTATGTTCAAACAGTCCTAAGTGCAAGCAAAGCCTCTCCAGCAACAATCATAAAGAAGTCAAACTTACCATCTCAGAAAATAAGTCCAGCAAGTAGCGAAAAGACTGACTTCTTAAACATCTGCCTGCAGGAGAATGTCTGCAAAGTTCCCTAAAAAACTCTACAGGGGTCAACCTCCCATGGAAGATGGGGGTGCTCAGGGAGCTGGGGATGTTTGGGTTCGGGATCTAGTCTGTAGGATTTCCTTGGCCACAAAAATGCTGGAAGTAGGAGACGTCCATCTCAATGCAGGACAATTTCTTGACACTTTGAAGCTGGGCAGACATTGAACCCCTGTCAACCTGAGCCAGGCAGATCCCTCAGTGCAAGCAGAAACTCAGGCTGGGTATGGTATATGAGAAGCCCCATCTAAGACAAGAATCTCAGTAAGAGCTGGGCAAGCCAGGGTGCAACACTCAGGAGGAAAGAAAATGCATCATCCCAACCCCCAGCACATGGAAGCACTGGACAGTTGGGCTGTTCAGCTCAGATGTGATGGGAACATAGACTTTACCCTCCCATCACTATTACCAGCTGCCATGCTGTGTGGTATGGCAGGAAAAGAGCAGCCGTGTTACACTCCTGCTTGTGGACACAGCGGGCCATGAAGTGCTTTCTACTCTGCTTATTTTGAGAATCTCGGCATTTGTTCATTGTCAAACACAATTTGTCTGGAAACTGCCTGATTGGTTTTGGTGGCTGGTCTGGCTGCTCCACACACCCCACATACAAGGTCCTCTGGCCCTGAGCCATTGCTGGCAGCCCTGACAGATCCTGGGCATTTTGCAGGGCTCAAGGCTCTGACAACTTGGTGTTCTCAGCCACAACGCTTCTGTAATCTCCAATTTTTTTAAACTCTGTGTGCTGACATAACACAAAGGAAACACAAGCATGAAAGACAGAATGCTCAGAAATTATAATCTATGTTGTGTGCTCTCACAGGGCTATTTCTCTCTTCTGAGAAACCACACTACATGCGAGGAGGTTGAGTTCAGCCCTGCAAGTACAAGACAGTCCAGGTAACTCCAGCTGTTCCTTCCCTCCTCATGGGCAATGCCTGTGTGAGGCTCAGAACACTGGGCACTTGAGTCATAGAATCACAGAGTAACAGAATGGCTGGGTTGGATGAAACATTAAAGTTCATGTAGTCCAAACACCTGACATTCCACTACCCCAGGTTGCTACAAACCACTCCAATCCGGACACTTGCTGGGATGTTGTGGCCACAGCTTCTCTGGGCAACCTGTGCAATGTTTTAGCACTCTCATATCTCTGCTGCACTGATCCAAACCACAACTTTTCAAAATCAGAACTAATGTAGGTCTCATGGCATTCTAATTACAGTTAACTTTTCCTTATTGTGTTTTCAGCAAAGTGCAGCTGTCTGCAATGGCAAAACAAGAGCAAAGACGAGTGGACCTATGAAATGCAGAAGATGCAGCCGTGTGCCTCACCCTTGGCATGCCGTGTCTGGCTGGACACCAAGGTGTCACAGCCGGCACACTGGGGATGCATCCCCTGGGCAGCCATTGTCACTGCTGTCTTTGAGAGCCAGCAGAACGATGATCTGTTAGCAAACCCTCTGTAAAGCTGCTCCTGCCTTTGCAGAGCAGAATGGCAGTGCCCCTGCACCTCTAGATACAGGGGGAGTGTCCTTAGTGCCCAGAGGAGACCCTAGGAACTGTCTGGGTAGGAGTGAACTGATCCTCCATACGGCAAACTGCAAATTAGACCCATGTGCCAGGTCCTACACAGCATATTACTGAGCTTTTAACACATCTTCTTTAAATGTATGGCTCTAGATATTTTGGCACAGTTTATTGTAGCTACCAGCACAAGGGGTATCAAAAGTACCATCTTGAGAGGACAGAAAAACGTGCAGTAACATAACCTCCTCTTAAAAGAAAAGAAACAAACCAGCAACAAAAGAGTTAATAAATTCTCACTGTCGCTTTTATAATCACCAATCTTGCTTAAAGGTGGGCAGCACATATGACCAGTAACACTGAATGATCATTAATAGAGAACCATTCCCAGCTGCCACCAGGGTCTCCTTGTGGGTACCTTGGAAAGGGAATATTCCCACGGTTCCCTGAGGATGCAGGACAGAGCCCTGTGCCATTAGCTGCCTGCCTCTCTTTCTCCCTTCCCATCTTCAGGGACCCTGGGCAGATATGGCAGAGCAGCATCCCATCACTGCCCAGAGCACCACCCTCTGCAGTGAGGCTCCATGAGCTTTGTAGCCACAGGCAATCTGGGAGTCTTGGCTAAAGCTCCAGAAGAAATGACCACAAGCCCTGGTTTCCATCCCTCAATTCCAAAACACCCCAACCTCAGCACTCTGATCCAAACAGCAGCTTAACTCAAACACTGGTATCTGAACAGAGCACTCCACTATCCCAAGGGCAGCGTCACTCAGCTGCTGGAGCCCCAAACCCTGGCATCATCCTGGAATAGGGAGGGGACAGTTTTGGCATGGAGGTCTGGCTGGAAGACACACCCCAACCCACGGCCCCCGGTGTCACTGCTGCTGGCTGACGAGATAGACGGATTTGACTGAAGGCAGCCAAACTGACATTCAGGAGGTGCCCCTTCGGTACTCCTCTGGCTGGATCTACTGGAGGATGGGCTTGCCTGAGCCCCTCCTGTCAGGGATTTCAAAGGGAACAAGCAGCTGAATGCGGATCTGACAGCTCGGCCGAATTAGGGCTATTTGCATGCTAATTTCTACCGTGCTTAACTCACTGGCAGACCTAGAGCGAGAGGCAGCCTCTGCATGTTGGAACAATGCTTGACTGATCTCGCTGCGTTAACGAGCAAATTATGGTAATTTTGTTATTACAAATGCATAGAAATTTCCAAAGAGTGGAGCAATACAATATGTTTTCTCTCCTCCTCCTCACTCCTAAATACAGACCTCTTTGTTTATACACACTTCACCTTGCTTACTTGTGTTTAGATATGCACAATGTTTTACCTTGACAGGAGGGGCAGAAATTATGGATAGAGCAGAGAGGGTCAGCAAAGCAGAGTGGTCTGCCTTTGCCACGCTTGGGACATTGGAGACCACATCCTCAGCTGGAGCAAAGAGCAGAGGGCCTAACTAACCCCAGGTGAAGATCACTCTATGAGGGGAAGGTGGATCAGTAGATCCAAAGGCTGTAGGCTTTCCAGCACTTCATCTTCCTGCCCTCTTCAGAGTAATTTCTAAGCCAATTCAATTAAATAATATCTGACAACACCATATTGAAAACAATATAAATTTTATCTATACTCAGTGCAAGGAGGGTAATTACACTCCTGACAGATGAGAACCAAAACGTTTCTCTAGACTTCCAAGATTCTGGCAGACCCTCATTCAAAATGTACACAAGCAGAGGATAAACATATACCATTTACCTAACTGCTTCATTGTTAATTAAGGGAATCATTTGTCAGCTGGTTTGCAATTTGGTGTTGCCCCAAGATATTTGTGATGGCACATCCCATACTCCATCCTAGGTGATGAAACTTGTCTGAGAATTGTCTTCTAAGACTATAGAAGGGTGGGGAGACCCTTTTGTGGACCAGCCCCAGACTTGGGGAAAAATTGCAAAAAAGTTGCTTAACCAGAGAAGGCCACATGTCACCATTTCTGCCCTTTGGTGGCAGTTCTGACTGTGGCACTGAAACCTTGGATGTTTGTGAGTGCATCTGCAAGGGCTGAAGTTGTCTTTGGGATGCACAAGGAGGCATTAGGGTTTGGGTTTGAGCTGCAAGAGCTGTTAGAAAGGCACAGGTGCCTATAACCCAAGCACACATACCCATCCCACCCACAATGGCAGCATGAATTAGGTGGAGCAGAGGGAAAACACTTGGGAGTCACTTCCAAGCTCTGAGGAGGTAACTTGCAAACTTTCTGCTTCACCAAAGAATTGTTAAGTTTATTCCTCATTTGCTTTAGGTCCATCTAGCATAAAGCACCAGAATCTCCTTTCACTCTCCCTGGCCAGAACAATGTCAGTGTCCAAATAACCAACCACCTTATGCTGTACAACAAAGGAGGACCTGGTTCACTGATGCCCTCTGACATGCCACATACTGCAATTTGGTTTCTCTGCCCCTGGTTTTAGATATTTGATCTCTCAGCTGCTTCCCTTTTATTTCCTAAATATTGTCACGAGATTACAACATGCTGTTGCAAAATTTTGGCAAAGGTAGAGCCAGGTCAAAAAACACGAACATATGAAAATAACTGAATAAAGTCTTCAGTGTGCCAGTGGATCCAAATTCCACCAGTCTCTACAGACTGGATCCTGGTAGTCCCACCCATCCAAATGTCTGCCTCCTGACCCCTCCATGGCACAAGACTGGCATTCTGGCCCCCTGCATCCCCTGCTGCAGGCTGGGTGCCAGTGGGACTGAGGGAGGGTGCTTGCAGACTTGGTGAGAGGACAGCCCCAACAGGAAGAAGTCACACAGCCTTACTCTTCCTCAGCACCAATACCTGCCAGCCACAATGAAAAAATGTGTTTGAAAGCCATGTGTTTTGTTTGCAACATCATCTCCTTCCCCTTCATACGTACAGCAAGCATCTTCCCCTAGATAAAAGATTGCTAATGATATCATTGCTATTTTTTATGCCTTTCTCTTCAAAGCCCAGTTTTGAATGTCAGTGTTTTCAGGTCCCTTTAGTCGGGTAATTGCACATAGACTTCTTATAAAGGAAATTCATTTGTTCAGGGTCACTGCATGGTTTTTCATTAAAAACAAATTACTAGTGTTCAGAAAGGACATCTGGGTTTCAAGAGTCCCATTAATGACTATATTCTCAGCATCACTGTTCTGGAGAGTCTACCCTTTCCTGTCACCCAGCATGCAGAGCCTGCCAAGAGAAGAGGGGATGAAATGAACAGCAGTGCTGGGGAGGGGAAAAGGGGTGGCAGAGCAGGGGCTTCAACCCTAGAGATGGGAAGAAGGAATGGGGGGAGGGGACAGAAACTGAGGGAAGGCAGGGGCTGCTGTCCCAGCACTTCTAATATAAGAACTGGAATAAGGATTTAAGTGTGTTATCAGGGCTACTTGCATGTGACCTTTGTACAACTCCGCTGCACAATAATGAGCACAATGGCAAGGGCACACACATGCTGGTGGACACAGGCATGGTTTATCCAAACCCCTGTCTCAGCAATGAAATTGCTGCAAGCCCCTCTGCCCCAGCACTGCCGGGACTCAAATGGACACAGCTTCTGGGATGGGCTGCTTGGAGCAGGCACACATCCTGTAGCTCTTGCACCCCTCTTGCTTCCCTCTGTCCCGTTGCTGATGGCCACCTCTGCCCCACACATGGGAGAACACTGACCTCCAGACACCTCTTGGTAGCAGACCTACCGACACAAGTAGTGATCTGTGAAGAGACACCTAAGCTGGTGATGGAAACAGGCTCATGGTTTGTGAGGCTACAAAGGATCAAGAAAAGACCCCAGGCAAGCATGGTCCTTGTCACCATGCCAGCTCCAGTCAGCGGGGCAGCAGAGCCCATGAAAGAGGAAGAATAGCACTGGAGAGAAGGCCCAGCCTTCCAGAGTTGAGGGAAATAGGGCAATGGTATGGTCTGTGTGACCAGCCAACAGCTGCTTCAGAAGCTGCGCTTCCTTTCAAACACTTCACCTCAGGAAAGGTTTCTGGGACTCCCACATTGGCCACAGAGTAAAACCCCTGCAAATATTGCATTTCCCAGTGTGCACCCAACTTCTTCTGCTGAGCTCCCAAAGCCAAGTGTGAGGAGTAAAAGGAGCAGAGGAGGCAGAAGCTGCAAACAGAAGACCATTTCCATCCAAATAAGAAACAGCCCAGGACCACCTCTTTGTAATAAAGCAAAGACAGCCAGGTGGCATGAGGCTTCACATTGTAGGTACATGAGTGGTGGAGAAATGCAGTTTGTTCCTGCCTGCTCCCCCCCAGAGATTTTCCCCCAGAAAGGAAAGGTGCTGGGAAAACACTGCTCCATGTTTCCAAATGCGACAGCACCTTAGGGGCACAGTCACATTGTGAACAAATAATAACAGTACCAAATTATTTGGGATAATTTCTGCATACAGCATCTTAGTAACCTGTGTGATCCTGTGCTCTGAGATGATGCTGATGCCACAAATCTAATGGGAACCAACAGTGGATTAAAGCTTTAAGCAGGTAGAGAAATATATCAAGAGCTGCACTAGACAAAATGAACATTTAAAAGGAATATAAACTTCCATGCTTCAAAGCATCATCCACCAGACAATGAGGGTTAAAGAGAAGTGTTCATTCCGTGCAAGATCTCTCAGGTGCTGCTGTGTCCCCTTCCCCAGGTGAGGTTGGTGGCTGTTCCTAGGATCCTGTGGCTTCCCATGACATATATCATGTGATGGAGACAATGTTGATGCCTGCTCCCAGCACGTCCAGGAATATTTACCAATAGTCACCAATCTTATGTCAGCTCTACCCGCCTTCCTCCTGCCATTTGTACTCTCTCAGAGGGAAAGGTGAGTGAAGCATTAGGCATGGAGCACGGGCAAACACGATGCCAAGCCAGGGGCTGGAAGGAGGTGCCACTGGACTGCTGCAGAGTGAGATCATGGTCACAGGATGGAAGACAAATGTGGAAAATTATTTTTCCTAATGTCCCAGACATTAGGATTTCCCTATGGCAGAAAGGATGTCTATAGGGCTCCCTCCAGCCTGAAAGAGGGATTCATGGCTCAGTCATTTAATGGTAACTGGGATCTAGAGCAGAAGTGTCTCTTCTGCGTGGACTGCTGGCACCAGTGCTTTACAGAGAGGGGCCTGATCTCCCTCTGTTAATAGTTTCCTGACTCCATCTATACTCACAGTATCAGGCAGAAGCATATGAATTTCTGCAGCATATTTCCAGCAGTGTCTCAGTTGAAACATTGAGTCATGGAATGACTGGCCATTTCAGGATGGAAAAGTCTTCAGGCAGTCTCAAGACCTTTCCCAGTGCAGGATCAGCAATAAGGCCAGGGCAGAATACTCAGGGCCTCACCCAATGTTGCCTTGAAAACCCTCAAGCATGGAGACTGCACAACCCCTCTGAGCAGCCTGATCCACCTATGGGCCCATCTCTTGCAGGTAAACTTTGGAGATTTTTGTCATACTCAATTGCATCTTGCTTGTTTTGACTTCTGCCAATTACTTCTTTGTGCTAAGGAGGCCCAAACCAGTATTATTCCCATTATTATTCCATTAGTTCCAAGAGAGAGGTGGTAACTCCTTCCCACTAACTCCATCCAGGTTGATGCTGACAATTCTCACCTCCAGTGCAGATGTCAGTCTGATCCTCAGCTCCCAGTTTGCCTCATCCCTGGAGCCCCTCCAGGAACTAAACAGTCCTCAGCCCATTTTGTTGCAAAGTGTTCCTTTTCCTTGTGCAGGATCTTTTGGTTTGCCCTTTCTGATTTTCATGCTCCTCCCCATCCTGCCTGTGTGCCTCCACATTACTGCCCTGCTCTGGAGCCTACTGATGGCATCATGCAGGATGGCACCCTCTGAGTATCTGATAAGTTGGGCTCTCTTCCAGTTGTGGATGTAGTTGTGAACCAAGAGAAACCTCTAGCCATGCCCTGCAGTTCTGTGTGTGGTTCCAGCACACACCTGGAGTGAGGCCTTAGGCATTACCCCTGAGCTTGACCACCAAACCAGTTGTTTTCCCACCCACCCACCTACCCACCCACATCCCCACTGTGGCATTTCACTTGCACCCTGTGATATCAGAGCACTGTTGGGTACTGGCACCTCAGCACAACCCAGGCAGCTCCCCTCCCATCACTTCTACAGGGTGACAGCCACCAAAAGGCAGGAGAAGCTTGTAGGGCCAGTGGCCTGCAGAAGGAACACATCCATGGGAGCCTCGAGCAATGCCAGCAGTCTGTCCCTAAATCTCCAGACTGAAATCAAACCATGTGTTTGCTTGTTTGGTTCCTTCAGAGAAAAGCATTTGAATACTTCATTCTCTGCCATAGCAGACAAGCTACATAAAAATGGAAATTCACTGCTGATATACAAGTCCCTTGTTTTGCAAGAAAGGAAGGAAATGTGAAATTTTGAGCATGTGTTTGAACAAGTCACGGAGATGCAGCAGAGACAGATTCCTGTGTACATCCTTGCCTGTGGGAGAGATAAGGAAGGACCTGGGGCTGGCAGGAAGCAAAAGTGCTCCTGTTAGGATGAGCAGTGGTGGGGGGCTGGAGAAGAGATAAGGACAGAACATGAAACTGAATCCACACATCTTGCAAATGGAAGGGAGTGTGAAGGTCTCTCATGCCCCTTAGGCAAACTACAGACCCCAGCAGGTGTGGGACAAACACCCAGCATGGTAATGGCTGGGTTTACTCACATCAACAGCGGCAATGGCAGTAGCAACAAGCACGCAACAAAACACTGCTTATGTGTTATCGTGTATACATTTCTCCCGTGTCTCTAAACACTTAGCTCACACAATTGCTTAATTACAAGCAGAAATTCATGGCTAATTATTGAAAACCTTATCAAGGAAGCACATTTCTAGCAAAGTCTCCAAAAACTAGAACAAGACAGAGGCAGGTCGTGAGATGAATTATTGCGAGCTGGCACAACAAACACATGCCTGTGCTCAGGCATGACAATTGGGCCATTTTGGAGCAAGCAGGGATATGCCAATGGTAGCAAATTGGGTCTATCACCTGCCTTACTGTCAGCCCCTCAAGGACTGTGGTGCTTACCGTAGCAAGGCTCCAAGACTGGTCCTGCAAAGGACAGGAGTCATAGAAGGATTGAGAAGGCATTTTGGATGCTAGTTAGCAAATTTTCACTTAAATGAGATGGAGAACCTACAGGAATTGCAGCTGACCTTCACACTAGCTGGAGCAGAAGGTTGTTATTAAAGGAACCAGTGAGAGGAACAGTGCAGTTATTCAATATAATGGGTCACACAAGCCTATATGTAGTTAAAAATAAAATCTATTACCTAAGAAAATCGGCTCAGATGACTCTACATCACTGAACCCACACTGCACCTCCTCTGGCTGAGGACTATTAAGCCCCACATCCTGCAGCTCTGGCACCTGGCAGCTGCTCCCAAAGAACTGGTGACTCCCCAGAAAAGACAGAAGTGCTGTGGCCCCACCACTCCTTTCTGCCAGCACACAGCAGTCACTGTCCTACTCTGGATCTGCAGGCAGCAGTGCTGAAGGCTGGCATCAGCAATGTGACACACCTGCAGAACCTGCTCTGCCCACCCCAGGCACCTGCACAACCTCTGCTCTGCTGCCACACAGGCAAGCAGCAGCCACCAGCTGGCTCATGCCACCTTGCATTTCTGACTGTGAGGTTCCAAAACGGGGAGGAAATTTCAAAAGTACAGTGTCCTGGGAACAAGTTGGTGCCCCATGGGTCAGGTTTGCACAGAGGAACAGGTCAGGACATGTCCAGCCACCAGGGCAAATGACCTCACTGCTGGGGCAGCACAGAGGGACAGTGTTGGGAGAAACCAGTTAAAGCAAAGCCTGAGTCAGATGAGTAGAGCCTGGCATAGCCCAGTTTGCAGCAATCTCCAGGCTCCACAGAAGGGAGGCTGGGAGCTGTTATAGCATTTCAGTGCCAACGCTTTGCTTTGGCACTCTGTGCAGCTTCCTGTGCTGGGGAGCCTGCTCCTACTTCACTCAGGATCACTCCACACTTCCCCTTCAGAAGCACTGTAGCTTCTGCCTCGTGCTCACCTCAGCACAGAACATTCACAGCATGCAATGTTTCTCTCCTGAAATGCAATTTGTTTTCTTTTTATGTTTTCTTTCCCCCCTGTTCTGAAGACTCACCAGGCACCATTCCTGTCAGCGCTGGAGCGGAGTAGCTGCCCTGTCCGGCAGGAGGGACATGTGGAGGGTATCCTGGGAGGGTTGTACTTGCCAGCTCCCGACCTGAGGAATCAAACCAACAAATCACCACGTGAGCATCGCGACAAGCAGACATGGTTTTACATCTCCCCAAGCACCCAGAACACAGCCATGCATTTGTCATCACTGCTCTGCGAGGACCAGCATGGGATTTTCAGCCTGGCAGGGAGGGCAGGCACAATTTTGTTTTCTTCATAAGCTGCCACAAAGCTCTCTGAAGTGCGAGACTGGAAGGTGAAGAGCAGAGCTCTGCAGGGAGAGGAACACACCCGCCTGAACTCCAGCTGCTCACCCCTATTCCCAAAGTCCTCCAAAGCTTAGATTTGTAAAGTCAAAAGCAGTGAAATGGGAAATAACACAGATCTTAATGACATTTCCCCAGAAAACTCCCTAGAAAATCACATGCACAGGCTGAGACTGTTTGAGATCTAAATACAATGCAAGGCATTTGTTTTATCTCTTATTAAAGCAATTAAAAAAATAAAGGAACAAATACAGGACATTGAGACATGAAGGTGGTTTAAAACATAGTTTGTCACAGTGCCAGAAGAAGAATCAGATTTGCAGACACAACATGATGCACTGCTCTTTCCTTAGCCTCAGAAGCATGGGTTTTAGTCAAGTACCCACAGGACTTCCATGGAAATAACCCCACAAAATAAGACAATTGGATGTCCTCCATCTCTCTCTGCCCCTGGACAGGGGTCTGGGGTACCCTCTCTTCCTTCACCCTCTCCCAGGCACATCTCCTGTCACCATAGAGGACATGTTTCTGCTGGCAATGTAAAGACAGGAGGTCAGACAGCATGGCTCACACAGTGCCACAGAAGTGTTTCCTCAGTCATGCCTGAACTCTGCTCCCATGTGAAAGTTCTGGAATAGTTACCGACCCTTCAGTCTGCAGCAGTGGAATTTTGTGTAAAACACTGTCAGCTGTGGGCACAAGAGACCCTCCAGAAGAAAAGGATGCTCCTGTGATCTCATCAGGAAGGATCCGTCCTAGAGAAAATCCTGGAGCCCACTCATGGTCTTCTGGGCTCCTACGGCATCCTTGGGTAGAACACTTAGCCAAGAAATTTTCAAGACACACACAGGAGCCTGGTAGCACTGATCCTACAAAACCATGGCTTGGTCAGCAGCCTGGTGTGGGTGCCGCAATCCCCTCCCAGTGTGAGCATCTCACACACTGCCCAGACAGCACTTTAGTTCATGGACCTGCCCCTAGACACACCCCCCTGGCTGTGCCAGCACCTCAGCCAGCCTGCCAAGTGGCTCCTCCAAGGCTGGGGGAAAATGAGAGGTTCATCAGATCCACACCACAGACATGAGAGCTCAGGTCAAAAAATCTGATTGTGCACCTCAGTTAAGAGGAAGGGACTCTCGGCTGCATGAAGCACCTGGCCCACCGAATGAGCTCCTGCTCTTCCAATTTCTACAGGACCACTCTGGCACCAGTCAACTCCAAGATCTTGTTGGGCCAAAACAGCTCATTAGCAAAAATCAGGTTCCTTCCTTAAAAGGTAGTATGTTGGATCAGCAAAAGTTGCATGACCTTGTTGATTTTAGCACCACTGACAAGAAAAAAATGCACTGATTCTGGTTTTTCACATTGTGTTCTGTAGGCAATTGTTTTTAAGACAGTGTACTTTTTTCAGGTCTCTAGAACTGGAGAGATTAAAACTGAACATTTTTTCCAAAAGCCAAACCTATTTTTTTAAAGTTTTTGATTTGGTAAAGATTTTGAGCTGAAATTTCATATTTAACTGGTCTAAAAATAAAACTTTAATGCCTTCCTTTTTTCAGTATCTTTTAAGAAATGAGATTTCATCTGATTAGACAAGAGACAGGTACACAAGTTACTGCAAATTGTGGCTCATAATCTCTGGGTCATGCCCACAAAGGCTGCCTCCCCCTATCCTCAGATGAAGGCGTAGATACCAAAACTCTAACATTACTGCAGCACTCTCTTAGCACATGCCCCACTTCCCTCTGCACTCAGTATCTGCAAATCAGGATGCAAGCTGTTCCTCTCAGGCCCTTCCTACAGAATATTTATGGTGCATTCACATCCTAAAAGAATTTAAGTTTCAAAACAATTGATTAATTTGCTCTCCAGTGCTAGGGAGAAGTCACATCCCTTATGGAAGGGCATAATGAATTCTAATTATTCAATGCAGGCAGAAAATGGTTCTTTTAGATTAAAATGCTCTCCCCTCATCACTGCCTTGCTTCCTTCTCTCCCACACAAACTTAAATGCTGGTTGTGTCACCTCTACAGTCTGGAGAAAGCAAAAGTATCTGCAGTCTACATAAAGTCAGTAACAGTAGCAGGGACTCAGCTAAGGGATGTCCCTACTACAGGTGAATATTTCACAGGCTGACAGCTGCCATCTAGGAGCCCTTTGGAGGCCCAGGAGGGAAATCAGGACTCCTCCCTTCCTTGGTTGTATGGAGTCAC
Organism: Petroica traversi; assembly: GCA_025920805.1. Classification (NCBI taxonomy): domain Eukaryota; kingdom Metazoa; phylum Chordata; class Aves; order Passeriformes; family Petroicidae; genus Petroica; species Petroica traversi. The sequence continues at coordinate 211,979 of JAHLSL010013310.1, read as the reverse complement.
CACAGAAAGGCACAACACATCATGTCCCAAAGGTGCCTTGACCTGTGGGACAGTTCCCACTGTCAAACTGCCCCACACTGACTACTCCCCATTCCTCACTTTCCATAGCTATCACAAAAACCTTGACATTTACTTCAGTATTTTTAAATATTACAGATTATTCACTCTCTCCAAAGCCACTGCCACACTGATTAGAATGATTAGGATCATTGTCAAGGACACTGAGCAATGTAACCACCACAAACATCAAGCTAATCAGTAGGATCTCTGCTCCTCAGCCAATGAAGAAAACATCACCCATGATCTATTCCACAGGTTTGGACTGGTTTCCACTGCATCCCATTTCCAAATTAAGTGTTCTGTCATCTGTCAACAAATCTTCTTTGTAGGGTCCCCACAGCCAAGTCTCAGGCTGAGAGGGCTGGCCAAAGGGAACCAAGGGAATTGCTGTAAGTGCTGCACCTCATCCTGTCAATTCCACCCAATTTGTTTTTACCAAAAAAGAAAGACTGGAGCATCCCATTCTCTATGAGATTTCCCCCCAGTGTTGGCAAGCTTCAGTTGCACTAAAATAATTAATTTAAGAGAAAAACACTAATTCACCTAGTACAAAGAGAGGTTAAGAAACAGCCTCTGCTCTAGGGTGTTCCTGCCTCACTCATACAGACAAAGCACTCAAGAGGAAATGAACATTTTAGCAGTGGGCCACACTCACATAGGAACCTAGTTCCTTCAAGACATATTTTGTTCCCTGAATGTCTTTGTCCTGTGCTTTTTGAAGGTTATTTTAGACACCTAGAGTTAGAGATGGGGCAGAAGCAGCTGTGGGCAGAGCTGCCTCCTTGCCTTGCTGGGCTGGTATTATGCAGGGAAGATCAGTTCAGCTGCCAGCTCCAACCTATAGAGAAGGTCAGCTAGAGCAGAGACTAGCAGGATTTTCCAATGTAACCAACAATCTCTTTCCAACAACCTCTGCAAATAATTTTAAGCTCAAAGTACCAAAACCTCTTTCTGAGTCTCGCCTACAGTGGCCTCCCCATGGAGAGGCTGGTAGCCCCAGCAGCATTGGTACTTTCAGTGGTGTCTGCTGAGTTGAAATTGGCACACCTTCATTTTGACAGAGGAAGCACACAGGAGCTCTAGTGCCCATTCAGCCTGGACCCTGCCATCTCCTTACACCATCACCTCCTACAGACTGCTTTACCAGGCTCCTTCAGGTTCCTGGCGAACACCCCAAAGCAATGCTCAATCAATCATCTGATTTTCTCAGAAGAAATGTCTTATGGGGAGCATTAGTACTGTCGTTGTGAGTAGTGGAGCAAACACCTCTGCTACAGATGCCCCTGTACATGTCAAAGGCTCTGCACACAGAAGATAGATAGAAAATGTCTTTCGCTCCCTTCCCCAGGAGCTGGAAACACTCACAATGAAAGCATATTATCATTTTGCAAAGAAAGTCTAAAGAAGTAATTTTCTTCCATAAATGAAATTTTTCCACCAGCTACAGGAGAGCTTAGCAGCACCCCTGCATAGATGAGGCAAGCAGTGTTTGGGCATCAGCAAATGTCCCCACTGCAGAACAAAATGGCTGGGGCAGAGAGCAGTCTGCAGTTCAAAGGACTCTCCTGTCTCTAAACCACAGTGGAAAAAAAAGAGGGAGCAGTTTAGAGGCATTCCTCAGTTCATCTGCCTTCTTAAAAAAAAAATATCAAAAGGCGGCTGAGAATTTCCAAGTGTGTCTTTGTACACTACTGTGTGTAAACGTGAATCCAATTAACTTCAAATTTAACTACTAATGAAATTATCTCATTTTGCTATCAGCTCAGCTCTCATCCATGGCAGTAATTAACCACTGGGGGTTGTCACTCCCAGACACATGACACAAGGACTCCCCCAAGCTCAGGTGCTTCAAACCCGTGCAGAATTCATTACCCTGACAATGTGAAAACCCTTCACTTTCAATACCACAGGGCACCAATGCATTTTTTCCCCTTTATCTAACAGATTGTCAGTAACAGTATGAAAGAAATGAGCCCACTGGACACGTAATTAATTACAGCAAGGGATACATCAGAAAATGTAGGGGGTTCAGGTGGTGGAAGGGGGCTCACAGAGTCCCATTGCCACTGTCTCAGAACCACAAGCAGGGCTGGTGATTTTCCTCTCAGCAATGCACCATGGTCTGCACTGAGGGAAGCCAGGCTTTTGCCCTCCGGCCCAGGCTCACAGCAGGTATGGGATTGCCACCAGCTCAGGAGCATCATCAAGAATGAGGCAGTGCTCTGGGTTAATGGGGTAACACCACGTCTTCAGTCAGAGGTTCAACACCAATAGGTCAGCAATATTGAGAAAGCCTGTCCAGTGGTGCCAGTGAATCCTCCTGTAATCTTACTCTTCCTGCAGGTACCATTACAAGACATCAGCCCATCTGAAATGGCCACCCAAGGTAGCAGGCACCTCTGTCTGAAATGACACCAGATACCACTCAGCACCAGAGTGCTCCACCCAGCAGAGACCAGCACTGGCCTGGGCTCCACCTCAGGCATCAACACTTTCTCCATCCCTGCCCAAACCAGATTCCCCACAGACCTGTCCACCAGCACAAAACAGAGCCCTCTCCCACAGAGGTTGCTGCATCACCTGACTCTTTATATCTTTCCAGAAAACTATTTTTAAAGATGCAGGTTTGCACCAGGCAAAGTGGAGATGAAAAGATGCTGCCATACCAGCCTTTAGAGTTGGGCAATGAGCTGGGCAGGTGCTTTCAAGCACCATCAGTCTGGGGTTCTACAGCTCCTAGCCTGGCAGCCTCTGTGTGCAATGAATCCTTATGCTGGTTTTGTGCACGGATGCCACGTAGCAGCTGCAGCAGGGCACCAGTAGAATTGATAAACCACTTCCAAAAGGCCTCCCAGATGGACAAACTTGGCTTTAGACTGTGCTCTCTTCAAAATGACCTTGCATGGCCTCTAGGACTCCACATTGAAATGGGAGGAGGCTGGCAACCTCCTGTGGTCATGTTCCTGGTCCTGTCACACGGCACTTCCTTTGTCAAGTGCCTGCAAATAAATATCTGTGGCAGAGGAAAGGACCCGCACAGGTGCTGTTCTACTGACAGGACCCCAGAGGACTGTGCTGTCCCTAGGAGCCTGCACATGTTGCTCTCTCTTTGGTGGGCTTTTGCACCCATCCTGCTACCCTAGACCCGAGGAAGCTGCGGTGCCTTACAGGAAGGGATGTCATTGCTAAACACCAGAAAAAAAAATTGGCAGATGCTTTTTTGTTTTTACTTAATCTCTGGGCAGCAAGCCCAAATTTCTAGCCCATTTCAGTGAAACTGGTTACCAACACTGACTTTTATTCTGAAAATCTAGCTCCCAGTTGTAAAAAGTCTTTTTCTTCTGCCCAGGGGAGAACTTGAACATGCTAACCTGGTTGTTTCAACTGTTATCCCAAAGAAAATGTTTTGGCCAAATGCAACTCTGTTATCAGGTAAAGACTTGATGAGCTCCATCAATTGGCTCTTGCTCCATTTGCCACCTTAGGGATGTGTGCAAGTCACCCAGGGCAGCAGCATGCGGCACTGGATTACCCAAACAAGAAAAAAATGTCCTATAAAAGCTATCTGGTTTTATCACATGCAAAATACTGCTCCACAGCAGCAGCTCAGTCATTACTGCCTTGGGTCCAAAGCCACTGAGCACATGCCCCCACATTCAGTCCTGCCCAGAAGTGGCTCAGACACTGTATACCATGGATGCCTGCAGTATGGTATTTCCTGCCATTCCACAGGGAAAGAAGATGTCACCAACACAGGACTCAGCACACTGAATCGCTGCTGTTAATGAATAACTCCCCTCCTGTGCTCATCCTGCTCTATCTGTGGACATCAAACCAGTGTGGTGTGCTTACTGTGATGAGTTACCTCTCCTGCACCTAATTAGAGGCAGATAAAACAGTGGTAACATACAGATCACCTGTAATGATTTTGCTGACTCGATTATTCTTCTGACAATTAGCTCTGGCTGCCAAAGCCTCACAGGAATGTCAAAGTCTACTTCCTACAAAGCAGGTAATGTCACAGGTATGACCATGAAATCAATAATGAGGCACAGCTCTTGCAGAGGGCATTCAGGTCAGATGGAACAGCCCTTAAATTAAACATTGATAAGCAGAACACAATTATCCATCATGTTTAAGTGCCTGCGTGAAATTAGCAGCCAGGGAATGGGAGCAGTGGGGGAAAGATTAGTGGAGGAGGTATTGAAATGCGCAGTGTCCACTATGGCTGGGGCTGCAAGGGCTCATGACAGTGGCACCGTAATCTGCTATCAGAGCCATAAAATTCAGATTAAGCACACTGCACTGAAACAGGGGCTGCAGATGTGTGTCTGTTTTTCTCCTCATCTGCAAAGCAGCAGCAGATGTTTAGGAGTCCAAAGCTGCCTTTCATAGCAAGTGTCTCTGCTACTCTTTCTGTAAACATATTTACACTTTTAAAAGAGAGCCAGGGCTGGTAAAAGAGAAAGGAAGGAAGGATACTCTCTGTCAGAGCCAAAATGCAGTGAGAAAGAACAGATGAATACCCCAGTTTGCTGTCTCTATGATTCCTAAGAAGGAGTCCTGGAGCTACAGAGTGCTCTGTCCTCAGTCCCATTTTCTCTGGACAATCTTTTTTGTGCTGCTGCATAAAACTCCAGTCCCTTCTTCTGTGCAGCCACAGAGCTCTTGCACTCTATAAACAACTCAATATTCCAACTTGTCACATACTTCTTTGGGTTGCTAGGATTGCAGGTTTTTCTGCAGACCTGAGCTGAGCTGCACTATCATCCACCTAGATCTTCAAAGTCTGCCTGGTTCTCTTGTCCCTCTTGTAACAAATGCAAGGTTAGAATTCCATGGCTTGACCTCTTCATTCAACACACACACTCACAATGTATTGGAGGGCACATCTGTGTGGAGAGCAGGGAAAAATACCCCAAGCAGACAACATCAAGAACCCACCCTTACCCTGATGCTTGTGTGGCCAGCTACTAGCCACACACTAAAATGCATCAGCATCATTTACCCTTTCCCTGGCCCATGATAAATGAAATCCTCAAGCCCTGCCAGGTTTCTTTTCGCTGAGCCTAGTTTGGGCTAGCAGGCCCACCAGTGGCTGGGGCAGGGCAAGTTAGGGCCTGGATCTCAGGTGCTCACAGCTCCATGTGTGGAGGGATGAGGGCAAGTGTCGGGATGCATGGGATGCATGGCGGAACAATGGAGACAATCACACCACATTACATGTGCACACCACCACAACTTTGTCTATGAAACTTCCTCTGCCAAGGGGAGACCAAAAAGAAGGGTGAGCAGATGGAGGTGAGTGCAAGGATGAGGAGATCTTGTGGGAGGACTTATGATGGCCTGGATCCATTAAATCCCTTTAGTGGGGTCCTTCCCCTCCCGCCCCTGCCTGAAGAGGAGCAGAGGAGCAGCAGGTTGCAAGCAGCATGGGGCATCCTGTAGCAGCTGCAGTGGCACCCTGCAGGAGAGGGTACTTTTGGGGAGGCTGGGTCTGCCTGGCACATCAAATCTCACACAGGTCTTTGTCTCTGCAGTTCCTGCATGCTGAAATCCTGGGAACACTTCCCTCACTGAAGAGCACAGTCCATCCCAAAAAAGGGGCCAAACAGACACACAGTGAGGATGAGGTGGCAGACCACAGATGTCGTGTCATGTTTGCCTTTGTGCCAGTAACAGACAAGATCTTTTATAATGAAGCCTTTACACTAAGAGACAGAAGTGTCCCAAAAACTTGAATTGTGTAAACCTGGAGTTTATGCAAGCAGAGAGCTGTGAATTTGGGCATTTTAACTCCAAGAACTTAATGGGTCTGTATGGAAAAGGTTATGAAGATGCTGAACATTTGATTTTCCTTTTTAAAAAGAAGTTAAATCTCATTTTCAAGTTCAGAATTAATTTGCTATGTAAAATTTAAGATACTGAGGACAGATACAAAAGGTGTCACAAATAAAACCAAGAAGTACACATTGCTCTGGGCTTGTTTTACCTTATTTAGTACTTTCTATTGTTAAACTTTCTTCAGATCTGGAGTTTTTTAAGGAGTTATTTTGTTTGCCTGTTTGTTGTGGGTTTAGCTTTGTTGGTTTGTTTGTTTGGTTTTTTTTTTTTTTAATATGACATAGATCTGAACAAAGTAAAAATCTTTAATATTTTCACAGCTGTTGGATCTGCAGGGCCCTGTCACAGCCTAAAGGATGGACCCTGCATGGACTCTGCTCAGCAGAGACCGACAAAAAAGGCTGCAGGGGCACAAGGACCCGACAGCCCAAGCTTAAATAACCCCCCAGTGGCTCCTGGTCCAGGGGTCAGACCCTCCACCACTGTGGAGGAGAAGCACCTCCTCAGATACCAAGTTTCAGGAGTAGGGGAAGGCAGCCCATTCTGGCCCCGACAGGATGGGATCTTCTGTTGGTCATGATCTCAAAGATGAGATTCTGTTTATATAACACTGAAACTGATGAAGGTATTCAACTGGGTTTCAGGTCTGGTCAAAGTTTCACTGGAAAACTGGCTGAAATTGGCTCCTCTTCCCCTTCTTATTTCCATGTCTCACAGTGCAAGGCGGGAAGAGTCAAAATATCAGACAATTAGGATGTGGGATCTGCTAAAGCAGCATGAGGGAAGCCATGCAAGCTTCTAAAGAGTCTGAAAAAGAAATAGAGCAGGAAATGGAGACTGGAAGCATGGATACACAAAGGTGTGCATAGGACGGAGACACACATAGGCTTGTCCTACTGCTCTGGTCATGATGCCAACTACACTGATTTGCAGTTTTCAATGTTTCAGAAGGGATTCACTGCCCACCAAGTGCTCTCCTCAGCAATTTGCATTAGTTTGGAAATAACATCGTGTTGCCTACAAAGGCAAAAACCCCCATTTGTCTACTCACCTGAGAGACCAGTTAGCCTCCTCCAGTCAAACTGACATGTTTAAAGGGGACAGAAAAGAAATCCCACATAAAAATAATGGGCTTACCATCATGGCAGGCCTTAGCCTGTAAAATGTTCTGTTTTGTCAAGTGCCATTCATCATGCAGTGTAATTCCCGAGCAGCAATGAAATAATAGAAATAATAAAACCAACTTTAAAGAGTTCAGAATTAAATAAATGCAAAAAAACCCAAAATCAAAAACCAAAATATAAAATAACAATTCCAAAAAAACTCCTCTTCCTGCTGAAATGTAGAACATGCCAGTTTGGTTGTTTTTCTGCTGTTGAGTAACATGCTTCTGCATTTCATATCACCGCACATCTTAGGTCTGAACAGCCTTGCACACCTCACAACCACTGTCAAATTAAAGAAAGGGTTTTTTTCATTGCCTTATTTCTAAAATGTACTCTAGCCAGCATGCTACATGCAATGAATGAAAGAAACAGGAGAATTAAACCACGCAATGAAACAGCTTTCTGACGAATAAAGCTATGGAAATTTTAGGCTCCATTTACTCCTCAATCTAATTTTGCCCTCCAATGCACATTATGTCTGAAATGGGATCTCATGTGGTTTGATCAGTGCTCTTAACGCATGCAGAAGCAACATATTCCCTTTATTGTTGTTTTCCTTCTGCAGCACAGCAATACTTCTAATAAGAGCAGCACAGCAGGCTTGGTGAGACTGTCTCCACAGTAATCACTGTGCTGCTGGAAAGATGTAGGATGACCAAGAGGATCAGCAGCTTGAAAAGTTTGTTGTCTGGGGGATCCCTGCTCCTGTAAATGAACAGCTAAATGCTAAACACCCCACAAAAATCATGAGGGAGACTGAGTTATCAAAAGATGTTTAAATAAAACATTTTCCCCTTTCTTCTTTTCCACCGTTCGGATTTTTGCAAATGCCCAGAAGGTGTTTTTTAGCTTCTCTTTGCAATCAAGAAGACTAGAAGGAAACTACCATCAGTTTGTCAAGAACTGTGAACTTCTCTCACTCTAACAGGACTCCAGACAACTCCTTGGAGCTAAAAGGGAAAATCCAAACAGTAGGCGCTGTAGTACGAAAAGAAGTATTGTAGCATTTTACTGTGGTGGCATGGACGCTCCGAAAAACTAATGGATATGTGAGGGAGAGGTGGCTGGTATACAACCTCTGACTCATCAAGAAATGGAAATCCAGACTTTTTGCCACCCCATATGTTCAGCCCATTTAACAAATATTGAACAGTCATTAAAAGGGACGTGCCATCCCTAAGAGTGGTCCCGCACATTACTGGGATCCACAACCTTGGCTCAGGCTGGTAGTTGCCCCGGGAACAGAGATAGTGCTCCCAAAGGAGAGCCTCCTTCAGCAGGGCTCAGATCTCCAGGTCTCATTCAAAAGGTCTTGATGTCCACCGACAACTCAGAGGGTGCACACCAGGCTGCACTCAGAGGGTGCAGTCACCTCTAGGACCTTCCCAGGTACCAAGAAAGTGTGTCAGAAAAAGCAGGAAGATGGCCCTGAACTACCAGCTGCCCACTATGGCCACTTTGTGAAGGGCATCTGAGAATGCTGATGACCTGATTCCCCATCCACCATGTGTGGGGCTGCCACTACCTGGGATATGCTGTGCCCTGACATGAACTGCATGAAAAGGCCCTGCTGGTTCAGGTGCTGCTCAAGAGCATCTTTATGAGAAATATATGAAATATGATATAATATGATTGATTTATATGATATGATACGATACAATTAAACAATATGAGATAATGTATCATATCAGGAGAAACAGGGCAGCCTACCTCCTCCTCCCAGCCTGGCAGCTGGAGTGACACTGTCTGAGAACTACACAGGGTAGCCAGGAGAGGATACTGGAATCCAGGCAAGCCTTCAGGCTGCCAGGCCCTGGGTCCCTGCCATGTTCCTGGTGGGCTGGAATGACCCCCAGCCTCATGATTCCCAGCCATGTGTGGGAAAGCAGGTAAGCTGATCCAGCCAAGCAACCAGGAGAGAGGGGAGGACATGGCTTTCCAGGTACCTTACAAAGGACAGCAGTGACATCCAGAGGGCTTTAGGGAGCAGCAAGAGCAGAAGGAGAAGTCCAGGCACCACACAAACCTGGCTCAGTGGGAATCTCTCTGGTCACAAGCCAGGCCCTTTCACCCCTCAGCAGCATGCAGGGACTGGTGATGCTCTGGCACATCACATCAGGCTCAGGGCCGTGGTGTGTCCAGCCAGGCTCAGTGCAATACTCCTGTGCAGGGCAGCCCTCTCAACACTGACATGGCTGAACACAACCCAGCAGCCTACTGGTGCTCCCAGAAACAGGAAGACATGAGTATATTGACAACTGGTTATTCAGCTTGCTACATAAGCACAGAGGAAAAGAAAACCCAACAGCTTCCAGCAGTCTGTTTTGCAGTGACATTAAACCCATGCTGAAATTTTTCATCTTGCAAAGATCAATATTTATGATCTGCATCTGGAATTGATCTGAGATGGAGGCATTTCCAATCCAACCATGATTGCTAACATCATGAAGGGCTTTGTACTCCTCTCAGAAGAAATATTTACACCCTTGATTTTTACATCTTAATTGGGGTTCAACAAAGTCCAAATCAAAAACATATATGCTATTTTTGTGATAGTTCAGTAAAGCTTTTTTTGTGCTGAAATAAGATGAAAAGCTGAAATCAGGCACTTTGCCCAGATTCTGTGATGGAAATAGTGAAGCTGTGGAAATGTTGACACACTGGGGTTTCAGTATTTTCCACCAAATATTCTCAGTTGTCAAGTTTGAAATGTTTGACTCTCTTTAGCTGAAGGAACCTGAACATCTCATTTGAAACAATCTTGAGACAACATAGCATTTTTCACCTGCTCCATCAAGCAGCAGGACCAAATTAATATTCCCAAATACCCTCTTTCCAAGCTTTCTAGTGGGTAGATAGCATCCCATAGTATAGTGAAATATGTATCTCAGAAAATAACAAAGGTATGGATTACTTTATGGGAGGCATCCTCCAGTGAGTTCAGACCAGAGTACACAAGGGATTGTGGAAAAAGGGATCTTGCTCCAAGCCACAATGTGATATTCCCCTTCTGCCACATTCAAGCAGGACTGAAGCAACCCAAGAGTGCCAGCACAATGGAGAGATGGAGGCACAGAGGGATGGAGGGATACTGCAGTGATGCCCAGAGCCCTGGGGCATCTCCACCATCCCAAGAGGTGGGGGCTGTGCAGCCTGCCTGAGTCTGGATGAGGCACTTGAGGCTTGCTTGATCCTCAGCCATTACCCTTCAGCTGAGAGCTCCCAGCTCACAAGTTCTCCTGCCTGCTCCTCAGCTGAAGACAGTGACTGTGGACAAAAGCAAGACAGGAGAGTGGTCAGAGGGGGTCCCTGGCTGACAGTGGTCGACATGGTGTCAGGATTTATAACTGTATTAAATGGCATGACAGCTGGCCACAATAAATCAGCTTCCCTTCTTTCCAAATCACAGACAAAAAAGGTTTGGGAGTGAAAGTCATTCATCATCATAAAGACTTGAGACGTTCAAGCCTTCAATTTCACTTGCATTCTTAGTACACCAGAGAGAACTGCTGGAGTTTTAGTGGAGGTAAAAGAGAGGGAGAGAAGAAAGGGGAAAATAATTAAAAGAAAACATGAAGAAAGATTGGACAGGAATAATTACAAAAGCCAGAGAATGGGGTGCATTCAGGACAGCACTTCTGATGATGAGGACAGAGCTGCTGTGTTCTCTGCAGGGCGTATATGATGCTGAGCTGAAGGGTGCCCCAATGGGTGTACCAGGAGGACAGGCTGGGACAGTGTCCCAGAGGAATAGCCAAATGTCACACTCACTCCCCTCCTCTCCCAGATGTGTGGTGCCACTTCTGATCCCCGCAACCTCTTCCTGCCACATAGTGAGGACAGAGGAATGAAGGTGATGCCAGCAGCTAGCACTGGTGGAGCACCATGCCCGCAACCATGACAGTGCCTTCCCCTCCATGAGGACTGCAAGTTCATTATGTACACCTCCCCTGCTGCACCAGAGGCAGCCAGAAGCCCTCAGAGCAGCCCCTACAGAATGGGAGCATTTTGCTGAGGGTCTGCAGGCAGTGTCTTGCAGAGGAAAGCAAAGAAGTAACTCTACAAAGCCTTGGGTGATATGATGCACAGGAGCAGTGGCTTTCCATCTCTCCAAGGGGCCAACCATAGGGGATAGGCACTCCTGTCCACCACATGCTGGTCAGGGTGGGGAGGCAGTATCACATGGAGCACTACAAAGTGGCTTTATCCATGTCACTGATGGCCCAACAATATCGTAGTCGTATCTTAAGAGCTTGAGATCGTGTCTCATTAAAACCTGAGTGGATATCAAAACTTGAAGGTAGTGAGAACCCCAGAAGAGTATGGATGAAATCTGCCTCCTGAGTAGTGAGGATGCAGCAGTGCATCCCCAAACATGTTAAGTGAATCCTTATACAATGGACAAGGTGCACCTGGCCATTAGGTGGTGATCCCACCTCTGCATGTCCCCAAAAGCTCCAGTGTGACTTTTGCAGCCTTGTGCGTCCTTACAGTGGGAGGCCCCAGCAACTGCCTGTACCTCTTTTGGTCAAACATTTGACTGAAGAATGAACATTGGTCACTTTAGGGTGGACAAAGCCATCGGGATGCTCTGGGGCAGGACTGGGGATTCACAGAGAGCCTCCTGGCGTGGCCTCAGCAGCTGCAGGCAAAGGCACACACAGCAGAAATGTCCTCTGCAGCTCTGTGCCCCACATTTGTGCACCACATGTGATGAATGTCCCATGTGTCCCTGCTACTGCAAGTGCCCTTGTTCCTATGATGACCACCCCCAGAGCAGTCCCACAGGGAAAGATGGGCACTCTGTTCCAGAGAACTCAGGGGCTAGAGGTAACCCAGACTAGGCTGGGCAATGCCCTGGCTCAGAAAATAAAGATTGGTTCATAGTTTGCCCTGATTCAGTGCTTAGCCCAGACAGTGTGGCTGTCTCTGCATCAGCACGGGGACGAAGCAGGACCTGAATGCATTTGGGACTGCTTTTACTGGCTAGCATATGTGGGTCAGACAATTCTCCTCCAGTGTGAGCAGCTACCAGACCTGTTCAAGGCTACACCAAGGCCTGGGAACAGCTTATTATGCCATAGTTATAATGGTACTAACAAGGCTAGAAGGAGCAAAAGCAAAGCCTCTGTTTAGCAACAAAAACCTGATTTGCTGACAAAGAGTGTCTCGTCCACAGCCCCCAGCATCACCCACCTCTTACAGACCTTGCAATCAGTGCAGCAATAGCAGCACCTGCTGCCTCCCCACCACACTCTTCCACACCCTACATAGTTTTGCCAATCAAGCCCTGTGGTCTGGGACCATCCTTTACCCACGAGGATGCTCACATCTGGGGAGACCACAAGGTCTGGACCCACAACTGGCAGAGACAAAGCCATCTGGAGAGGGGATAACCCAAATGTTCCTCTTGAGAGGGATACTGCTGATACACAAGTCTTTTTCAGAAGTTACTGTTTGAAAAAAGTAAAATGTCATCGCAGGGCTGAGCTCAAGGATTTCAGATTGCTGCAATGAATGTACAATGAAAAGAAAGAAAACTCCAGAGGGACCCCAACACTCCTTTCACTTTTTTTACTGAATTTACTTTTGAGCCACATCTGTGTGAAAATCCCAAGCCAGGTGTCAAGTCTGTGGCAGCACAGGCAGTCCCCATTCCTGCTGACTCTTGGGGGATTTCCACAAGTGATATTCCTCACTGCTGGTAGATGTGCCAATTCCATCAAGCAGCTCAAAGCCAGGCAACCGGCATCTTGATGAATTGCCAGTGACATTTTTCTTTTTTTCAACTGCATTTTTCTGAGAAATTATACAAAACACAAAATTCACATGTTTTTGGCCTTAATGTAACAAGAAATCATAAAGAAAAAATGGTTCATTATCAAGAAAAAAAACTGAAAAAACAAAACAAACAAAAGCAAAAACAAAAACCCAAAACCAAACCAAACAAACAAACAAAACAAAAACAGAAACAACGAAAAAGCAGGCTTTTAAAATCTCTATTCTTGGCTAACACAGTGTTTTCCAGGGACAGGACTACAGGAAGAGCTCTTTCAAAGACTAGAGAATATAAACAAGAACTTTCCTCAAGAAGTACACTGCAGCATTGTTAAAACATGATTTCAAACACTTTACACTTTTTTCTTTCTTGAATACTTTTACGTCTCACCTAGATTTCTCCCAGATTTCTCCTAGATTAAAAAAAAATAAATCATGCTCCCATTTCTAGGGGATGGTAGGAAGGTGTGAGCGCACAGCAGTCAGGAAGTGGCCTCCTGGCATACTCTCCATCACCCAGAGCTGCACAAAGACCCAGAGTTGTCTCTTTTATGATTTCCTCTACTCACTTCCCAAAAGTGCTGATCTGATAACTTATGATCAATTCACTGCAAATACATAATCTTCCAACTGGTCGGGTATCATTTAAGAATTAAGTCATATTTAGTAAACTAAAGCCACACATCAACAGTGGCAGAATAATAGAATTGTTTAGGACAGAAAAACTCTCTAAGATCACTGACTCCAACCATTCCCCAGGAGTGCCAAGGCCACCAGCAGCCCATGTCCCCAAGTGCCACATCCACATGGCTTTCCAGGGATGGCAACTCCATCACTGTCCTGGGCAGCCTGTGCCAGTGCTGAACAGCCCTTTCACTGAAGGTGTTTTCCCAATATCCAATGTAAACCTTCCCCATCATGTCTTGAGACATGTCCTCTTGTCCTGTTCTTGTCCCTGGGAGCAGAGCCTGACTCCTCCCTGGTTCCACTCTCCTGTCAGGGGGTTGGAGAGAGCCAGAAAGTCCCTCCTGAGCCTCCTTTTCTCCAGTATGAGCCCCTTTTCCAGCTCCCTCATCTGCTTCTAATAACAATTGTGCACCAGACCTTTCCCCAGCTGCATTGATTGTCACTGGACACATTCTAGCACCTCAATATCTTTCAGAAGTCTTCAACCACTGTCATCAAAACAATTACTTTGTCCTAGAAACAACTTCTGCAGCCTGACACAAATTGCCACTGTATTTTATTTTTGTGGTGTGCAGATGCACAGATGCCAATGCATCCCTCTACTCACCTGGAAATATCATTTTGGCGGCTTGCACAGAAACTCTCAGATATTTTGTTATTATTGTGGGCCAAAAAAAAAAAAAAGCAATTAAGGAAGCATTTCAAGTAATTAGTATGCTTTCTGTTCTTTTTCTTTTCTTTTTCTTTTTTAATTATTTCCAAAATAGAGAACTACAACAGATTTCAGCATAATCTGGCGGTGAGAAAAGTTTCCTGTGGGCTGAACTGGCATTTGATGCCATAAAGCTGCTAGCCAGCCCTGAGCCCCTGAATCCCCAGCTGCTGTGGCAGTGGGTGGCACAGCTGTGTGAGCATCCCCAGGAACCAAACACCAACACAAAATGCTGTGCATGAAGCCTTTCCACCCACCAGTGTGGAACTGAGCTGGTTTGACCTCTTTTGTTTTTGAGGGTGTTTCAGACAAGGGTGAGCACAAGACAAGACTGCTCAGCATGTTTGCAGAACAAGCCCCAGGCCTGCCACAATCAGGACCAGCATGAAGGCACCAGAACCCTCTTGTCTTAATCCTCCTGCTATAGCTGCTCAATTTAAAATTGTATTTATTATCCATACCACAGTGGTATTTGGGGCAGGGGGAAACAGATTTAATTAATTAGGCATTGCAAAATCCTTAAGTAAAAGATGCTATGTAAATGCAAATTGTAATTATACATGCTTTGCACCAAAATATGTTTACCATAGTTAAATTCAACATTTAAATCCACAGTCAAACTCCCAACAGAGTCAGGCTGTACATCATCAAAAGAGGCAGTTAATAGCCTGGGTCTTAGTGGGGTACAAGTGCCCTCGTTTGCTTTCTCAAATGCACTCCTTCTTTAATGGCAAGATAAGAATTCATAAAAATGGAAAAACTCAACAGTGTCGCAGCTAGACTCTGTCTTCTCATTAAAAATGACACTTTTGTTTTTCAGATTGGCTGCTTTTTCACAGGAGTTTTTGTGGCCTTTTTTCAAGCCTTTTACATGGCAGATCCTATTGTGAGTGATGGATGGATTATTGGAAAATCCATCTGCCCTCTTATCTATTAAATGTAGAAACTAAGCTGTAACTCTTAGCAAAATGGTTCACTAGAAACCATCTACCAACACCAATTTGCACTTCAAAACAGTCCCACAGAAGTTAAAGTATAAATCTGTGATTATGTTCCATGCTTAAACACAGATCAACACTTCCAGGTAAGGACAGGTTATATGACCAAAACATAGTCTCAGAAGGAGACTTCCTATTTTTGCTATTACAACTAGGCAAGAACAACAAAAAAAAACACCAAAGCATTTTTCCAGAAGAAAAAAGTAATGCTAATAAATCCAAATATTTTCTTTACTTTCTTCAAAACCATATTTATTTGAGGATAGGAATGGGAGAAAAAAAATAGAGGAAGAATCAGTTATGAAAAAGTTACATTACTCTTATTTCATAGAGTTGGAAGAGGAAGAACAAATTGAAACAACTTTTCATTGAAAAACATGCTGGGTGTTTTGGGGTTTTTTTGGTTTTTTTACTTAAATAAAAATAATTTAAATCCTTTCAGTCAGCAAGTGAAAGCACAGCCATAAAACTACTGCTGACTATCAGCTGGATAACAATTCTCTCCAGGATCTTCAGGTGACCCTTCTTTCTCTCTCCAGGGCAAGTCTAAGCTTATTTCATCTTAGCAGGGGCAAGAAGCCCCTGCTGTACCCAGTCCCACATATCAACAGGCCTGTGCAACAATTCACAATGCTGTGAATTTCCTCTTTTCTTTTATCATCTCTGCTCTTTTCTCTCTCCCAAGACATGAAGCTCAAGAATGTCTGAGAGAGGGCCTCCAAGTCTCCATAAACACCTATGTTATATCTGCACAGAAATTCTACTTCTCAGAAAAAACAGAGCATAATTTATGTTTTCCCACACTGTTATTCTCCAGGCTTTTGCACTTCCAGCTGCAAAGTCACTTAAACTATCATCCTCCTAACCAAATCTTCTTTTTACAACCCTTTTTTCCTGATCACTCTTCAAATACAAAGTAGTAAATGCTACTTGTTTAAGGGGAAAATTGTGTTTCCTAATGAAACCAGCTTTCTCATTGTGGTCAGCATGATCTGGATTTAGACCTGAATTGATGACAATAAACAACGTGCAACTGCTGAATCAGCTAGATAAGAAATTCTTGGGTTCATTGTTTTTGACTACAGCAATATACAAATTAAAATAAACACCTTCTCTCTCCCCCAGGAACTGTCACCAGCAGATTTCACAATGCCTTTCCCATCATTATTATAACACATTTTAACTTCTTGTAAATGAAATATTAACCCTGTATCACATTTTTGCACTACAAAAGTAACAGTAGTTCACTGTAAATATCAGGTGTGCATGAAGGAGAGAAAAGTTCTGTGTCATTATGTATTCCTCAAAGGCATGTGTTGGGGTTTTTTTTTGCCTTTAAATGTCACATCATTGTTTCAGTGAGACACAAACAATATTTAGTTGTCTCAGATGACCATCAAAAATTGTCAATAAAAGGCAGATCAAATAAGGCTTGAGACAGAGGAAAAGCATTCCTTCCATGGCTCCTGCCAGCACTAGGTTCAGAGCTCAGAGTTGAACTTTAGTTTCAAGCACAGCAAAACTACGAATTAAAGAGAAGGTGGAACTTGGATAGAGGTTGTGACTTTGTTCTGATGTGGGATGAGCACCCAGAATCCAGCCAAGACCCAGCACAGAAAGAAAGCCTTTCCTTTCCTCATGGGCCAGCCAGGCCTTGGCCAAAGGGCTGAGTCTGACCACATTCACCTATCCACACTGGTTAAATATTCTACCTGAATGTGCACACCTTACCATATACTATTAAGACTGAACTTTTTCTTGTGTAGCCCTAAGACTCCTGTTTTCCAAAGTCATAAAAAGAAATAGGCCAGATTTCAAGATGCTTACACAACCCAAATGTCCTCTCTTCTGCTTACACTCCCCCAGCCATTACCAGCCCTTAAAATCTTCATCAGAGAGGTTCAGACAGGTCAAGAATACCAGGGAAAGAGTTTGGAGGCTGGTATCTCTTCCTGGTCATGAGAAGGCAACAGGACAAGATGAAATGGCCTCAAACTGCACCAGGGGGGTGTAGATTGGACATCATGGAAAGTTTCTGTGCTGAAAGGGCTGTCAGGCACTGGAACAGGCTGTGCACAGCAGTGATGTCCCTGGAGGGATTTAAATGACATGTAGGCATTTGGAAACTCTGGTAATCATAGATTTGGCAGTGCAGGATAAATGGTTGGACTTGATGATCTTGGAGACCTTTCTCAACCTAAATGACCCTCTGACTGAAAAAAGGAAAAAGATACAAAGGTACAAAACTATCCCCCTAAAAAAAGAAACAAAGGAAAGCAAAACATTCCTATTTTCCTTCCATGTTTTGTGTTCCCTTAAATTCACGTATAAAAAGCAAAATAAATTATGAGAAAGCCTCCTTACCCACCTACTCCATTTTCATGCCTACTCTGCTAGAGGCAGACCTTCAGAAGGTACTGATGATCCCAGTAACATGGGCTGCAAGCTGTCCTAGAGCCATCCTGGGCACAATCCCTCCAAAGGAACAATTACATACAACTCCTACCAGAAGCATGGAAGTACAGAGACAACCATAGAAACACAGGGAAGCTGAGATTAGAAAGCAATCCTGGGGTTCACTCAGCCCAGCTAACTGGGTTATGCAAAAAAGTAGGTATCGAGTCTAAATTCCTTGTTTAAGCTCTGTCCTGTGGAGTGAGGGGGGTTTCCCCAGATCTCTCCAGCCAAAGGCTGGTTTCTAGGGTTGCTCAGATGAATCCTCCATCTCCAGGCTGAGAAAAGTTTCTTACCACTCTTCTGGAAGTGACCTGCATACTATTGCCACTTGTTCTCTTGTTAAAAACAAACAAACAAAAAAAAAGCAACCAAGAAGTCCTTTTGGACTGCATTGAGCTGAGTGCTGAAATATATTGCTGTTTAATCCTGGCAAGAGATCAGCCTGGGATTTTAAAGTAGTGACTTCTTTCCTCCTATTGAAGGCATCAGAATTCATAATGGTGGCAAATGCTGAAGTTCCCAGGGGCGATTTGATTTTGGCACAGTGTCCAGTCCAATTGCAGTTGTGTGCATCTCATGTGTAGTTTCAGAAGGGACCAATAACACCTTCCATTCAGCAAAACCTGGCTGAACAGTGGCTCATAAATTTCAGTTATGTCATGATGGCATGAACAAAGTAGTAGTAGAAAACTCAGGGAGCAGATGAGACTGAGCAGTCCTAAGGAAAAAAATGTTGAGAGCCCACTGAACACTGCATGTCATTGCAGAACAGTAGCAAGAAATGTCTTGTCTTTTGACCTGCATTTATACCATTTTAGCAACTATGTTCCTAACTACAAAAACTGAACATAATTACAGGAAGATAGATTTCTAAGCATATCTCTGTTACCTGCATTAGCCACAGATCTGTGCTATATATACCTATAAATAACTAACTACCTGACAAGATATACAACACCTAAGAAGTTGGATACATCTGCAATAATGAAAAGGTCAGGCCGATCTTCCCAGGGGTGAAGGACTCTGCTCTATGTTCAGTTCAGTTTCCCATCTGGGACTACCTACATCTGGTGGCAGAGTCCAGCAATGCACGCCAGAGCAGGTAACTAAGATAACAGCCATTGAGAATGGACTCCTTCCACATCCCTCCAGATAATAAACTGACTCCAATCCGGCTCTTGCTCTCTTTTTCTCACCTTTTTGATGTGCGTACAAAATGGGCAGCAAAGTCCATGGATTTGGCTCTCCAGGACCATTGTCTACAAAGCTGACCACAAAAAGAAGCAAGGAACCTAACACTCCAAGCTGTGGCTGCAAGTTTGAATGCAGAGGATAAGGCTATTATGGATGTCCGTCTGGGTGTCTCCCTGCATGTGAGGAAGAGCAGATGAGCGAAGGGTGATAGAGATGTCCCATAAAGGAAGATGACCAGGCTCCTCTACCCCAGCATCTGCCAGACAAAAAGTCCCCTGACAACATTTGTCCCTGTGCCACTTCTTTTAATGGAGTGATACAGAGCTCCCATCAGACCCCAGTCCAGAAGGATGCTTTTCTGCCCCTGGGTGATGTGAGGATGGTTGACAGCCACTTCTGGAAGAACAGTTTGTTAGAAGAAACTGACTCTGGTGCTGGACACAGCTGGGATGCTGCAGGTTCATCAATCCACCCCAGTGTAGCACTGGAGAGCCACGTAAAGATATCAGTTTAACATGGCTTTGTCCTCTCAAAGATACACCAAACACACTGAAATGAGCAAGTCAAAGCAGGAAAGATGCATCTAGAGGTAATTAGTAACAATCACAGGCTGCTAGGAAACTGCTGACAACAGCACCAATGTTCCAGGCCTATGTCATTGGCTTGTAAATGGAGAGAGCATTTACAGGCTGTGGCAGCATGCAGTGACAGAAGGTGGTTTTTTAAACTTACTATTTATGTGGCATAAAAGCAATACAAAGAAAGCAACTGGTTGTCTAATCAGAGATTCACTGGTGATCCACAACACAACAGAGGTGGTGGATGAAGCAGTATTGAGAGTTGCCTCTACGTTTCTCCTTAGAAGCAAGTACTAACATGAATGCCAATGTTTAGGCAGTCTTTAATTTTCAAGATCTATCCCATATGTTTGGATCTGCCAGCTGGCTAACAGAGAGAAATATTACATTTTCTACCAACTACTGCACAGAGGATCTTTGCCATCTTAAATCTCAACATTGCTTTGCCACCCACACCACAACCTGGTAACAAGAGCAATGAAAAACTGTAATCACAGATCTGTTCTCAGATTTATTTCCATTAAATTATTTTATAATCTTACAGATTTAAGACTGACAACATGAAATAGACTAAGTTCTCTTCACATGTGGCAGCCCAGACTACCCCAGAATTTCTCATAAAAAATTATTAAGCTTCAACAGCAGATACAGCTACAGAAAAGATATAAGTTTTCCTGACTCAAACTCCTGGTTTTCGTATTTCAAGTTATTTATCCACTCTTCAGCCTTACCTATAGCCCCATTTTGTGTTGAAACATCATGCAATCATGTTCACAGCTCTGCTGCACACACACAACCAGAAGAGTTCCTGGTAGAAGACAGGTTTCCCACCAAAACTGCTCTGGATAACTTAACTCATTTGACAGTGTTTTAAGCAGCTCTTGGTCTCATGACACTGAAGCTGTTAAAAAGTTGTTTATAATCTGGAATGTCAACACAGAAGTGAGATCAACCTCAAGGCATTAACGCCACCAAACACAGACTTTAGGTGTTTGGTGGACTTTTATCCAATTAACCCTCACTTTTACAGTGGAAAATACACTACCTAGTATGCTGAAACGTGTTTCCCCCCAAGGCCTTCAGCTTCATTCTCTGAGATTGTTCACATACACCAGAGGGCAACACACACGAAACAAGGAAGAGTGGAAACACTCAAAAAAAGGTGAAGAAATTAAAAGCAACGTGACTTCCTGAATCTCAAGAGAAGAACAGAGGCAAGGCTGGCCATTCCTCCTCCAGTGAGGAGCAGTTCATATGGAAAATGCCATCATGGATCTGTGAGGCTTAGGCTCTTCTGAACTGAGGCAGTGCAAGGACCAGGAGGTGGTTCTGGCAGGAGTTCTCTCACGAGTAAAGGCCTTACTTCTGAAGTGGGGCTGATATAAAGCTGACGTTCCTCCAGGGATTGTGAACCCTGCCTATCCCAGCCACAGAACACTAAACCAATCACTGGATTTTACCACAGCTTTGGTCAGCCCACAGACCACAAAACAAAGCTCTGAGAAGGCAGAGTAGGTGGTGTGTTTGCAGACATTTGTTGGACCTTGCAGTCATAGCCACTGTTGTCCACCATTTCCCGGCTTCTGATTTTCAGAGATATCTACCACAGATGAAAGTCCCATGGCGATATGCACTTAATGCTTAGAAAGAGAATAGGGCAAATAAATATGTCTCCTTTTCCAAATTCCCTCTCCCACCAAGGGAACAGGCTGGGAAAATAATTGTGACTGAAAAGATTAGCTATATTTGAGGAAAAAATAGAGAAATCTGTCCAGAACTACAGCAAGAAATGCACCACCAAATGTGCTTTAATGGACTTGCCTTGCACATTACAAAGCATAGCTTGCTACTGAATCCTTCCTGCTCCTGACAACCTGCAAATCCCTTTCAGCTCCTCAGGAAGCCTCAGAGTAGGGAGCACGACTCAGGCATACACGACGAGCCCAGATCATGATAGGGATTTCTGGGCACTTCCAGAGCACGACAAGCACAAAACAATTCCTATGGCTATGAAAAAAGAAATTGAGAGTATAGGAGGTAGACAACTTCTTCCAAAAATATATCAAAAGGCATTGGTTTTAAAAGACTTTTGATACGCTCATGTAAATTGAAGTTTTATAAATGCCATTGATAGAAAACTGTATAGCGCTGTCAAATTAAATATATATATACCCAGTGTCTTGAAAAATGTGTTCTGTTGTAGCTGTCACTCTGACATATTTAAGACTGATGGCAGTTTTTTTCTAGAACTTGCTGTTCATAAACCCTGCTCTATGTTTTTGAGGAGAATTAGAAAATTTAACATTTGGATCTTTTGCTCAAGAGTAGGTAACATCACAGGGAGAACCTCTGTGAAATCCATATTGAACTCTTCAGCACCACCTCTGCAGTAGGTTTTACTCTAATAAATGTGATCAATCAGCTCACAACATTCTAAGGAAGTAGCAACATGAGACATATGAGATGTGCTTAAACCAGTGTAAAAAAAGAAGTGCTGCTGATGTACCAGCCAAAACAGCCCTTGACTGAACCTCATTTTGGCCAGGTGTAAATCCTGGATAAGCAGTCCCTTAGAAGATGACAGAGGCTGCAGTTAGGTCACCCCAAAGTCTTCTTTTCTCCAGAACTGGAAAATTCCAATTCTCTCTGAGGGCACAGAGGGGCAGAATCCCCCCTCCCCTGCTGCCCATGCTGGGGCTCAGCCCAGCTCAGGGGGTTTGGGATCCCAGCACACGTGCCCTGGGCAGGGCCAGCTCTCACCCACCAGCACCCCAAGTCCTTCTCCCAGGGCTTCTCTCAGACTCCTGAATCAGCCCTGGGAGTAGCCCTATCTCAGGTGCAGCATCAGTATCTGGTCTTTTTAAATATCATGAGATTCCCATGGGCCTCCTCTAGAGCTTTTCAAGTCCCTCTGGATGGCCCTGTCTTTTAGGGCTGTTACTGCACTCTCAGCTTGGTGTCACCTGCAAATCTGCTGAGGGTGCCTGTGATCCCTCCATCTGTGTCACTGATGAAGGTATCAGATAACAGCACCGACTTCTGATGGACATAGATATATCTGTATCAATGCTCTGTCTCTTACATCTTACAAGCCACACATCTCCAGAAGTCCCTCTTTCTGCCCATCATCCACCCCTAGGCACCTTTCTTATCTATGAGTCCAACACTCAAACCACCCATCCAGAACCAGATAGGTATTAAAATAAGTCTCTCCTCCCATTTCAAGGTACACATGTATTTCTTTAACTCGCCAATCTTTTTTGAATACTCCAAAACTTTGTCAAGAAAAGCCAAAGACTGATGCTGTACTGGTTTAAAACAACTTTGTGACAATACTTGTTTTCAAAACTTCTCCTCTGCTAGATGAGATTGTAAGGCTTTAGAGACATAGTAATACTTTACAAAAAGTATGATCTTCCACTGTAGCTACAAAATAAAGCAAATGTTCAACCTTTGTCCAAACAGAGAAAATCCAATTAAATTTGCACCTATTAGACATAGCAGTAACACACAGAGGTAACATTCATATGAAACACAAAGCCTTAAATTTTAAAAAAATTCATTTTTTCTGATTTGCACAACTAATTTGGGACAAAATTTAATAATTGGCTGACCATTTGGACAATTTCCTTGCAAGCAGTGGAGTCAGTCCCAAATAAATAGGTGACCAAAGCATTTATCACTAGCTGTTACTTAGCTCTTGCTCTTCACTGCTGAATAAATGCAGATAATTTGGCATTCCTTGAACAAACAGCGTTTGATTTTCATTGAAATTGTAGCTGTAGTGCACAGGTACAATTAAAAAATTTTATAATATGAGCTTCCAAAATTCAGCCTAGTTTGAATTGTCATAAAAACTCCATCCAGTCAAACATAGCAGGTGCATTTATGAAAAATGAGCTTCAAAGCCCAAAAGCAGAGGCAAGCATTCTGCTTTTCAGTGATGTGGTGGTATTCAGGATGTACGTTAGGAGTGGAGGGGCACATCCTTTCCTGAACAAGAGGGATGGATGCTCCATCTGTCAGCCACAAACAAACACAAATTATTTACACGAGCCATGCAGCTGACTTTCAACAAGAGCTCCTAGAAAATCACATTCAAAAATAAACTTCTTGAGCAAATGACTCCACATCTGACACAATTCTTCTATAAAGAACCTCATCATGCAATGTGAAGGTACAGACAATTCACACTACTTATCAGTGTTTGAAAATCATTTACCTGTGACAATAGGATAGGACTGAGGCCCAGGAACGCTCGCTCCCAAATCTGCAGAAGTAGGGCTGGTTATATTGGCCTTCATGTCATCCAATCCACCGGCTAGTGAGGCCATGGCTGAATATTCAGTTGCCTGGAAAAAGAAACAAAAGGCATTTTAGTGACAATAAATTTACTAATCAAGAACTTTTTTTTTTGCCTGTGCCAACAGAACGTAAATGCAACACAGAACTCAAAAATCATTGGTACAGCCAGTGTTAAAGGCATAGCCCATTTACACTGGGCTTTTCAACATTCAAACTGTTCAAAATAATAGGTCTGTGTTTATCACCAGGTGTTCTCAGAGAACACTAAAATAGTTTTTCTTTATAAAACCAAAGCCAAACTCATAAATAGGTAGCAAAGCACTCCTGAAAGATGAAAATTTGTAGATTAACTGCCAAGTGCAAGCTACTTTCTTGTTAGGGAAAAATGTTCATGCCTCTTAACCTCCATACTCTCCACATTTCAGTGCTGGCACTTGAGGGGACATGCACTAACAAGAAGGTAGGAACAGGTTGTCCCATTTCCCTTTTCTTGTGAATGTTGCATTTCTCCATCATCTCATAGGAAAGAAAAGGTATGTATATATAAGAGTTTGCTAAATGCATGCATTTTTAGCTAACTCTTTCTAAATCCAAAAATAAAAATAAATC
Organism: Petroica traversi; assembly: GCA_025920805.1. Classification (NCBI taxonomy): domain Eukaryota; kingdom Metazoa; phylum Chordata; class Aves; order Passeriformes; family Petroicidae; genus Petroica; species Petroica traversi. The sequence goes on along the minus strand of JAHLSL010013310.1, from coordinate 187,591 downwards.
ACCTGACTGTGGTAAGGACGCTGTGTCATTTCCAAAGAATTTCTTAATTTCTTTACCTGAAAGAGGCTGTGGTAAACAAGCACAGATCCTCAGAAATCAGAGTTTTTGTGTCCTACAACCCTGTTTAAGTCTCTGTAGCTACAGCATTCTACATCCAATGAGGCCGACGAATGCATCTAAAGGATGCGCATATGCATGGCAGAAAGCTTATCTTCACTTGCCCTTTTTCAATGACTCCTTATCATCAGGATCATTCTCACAAATCTGGGAAGCTTTCTTTCAAAGTTCTCCCTTCCATGTTATCTCCCTGTTAAGTTTAAATTCCTTATTTGCAAGACAGCAAGCATGCCCGTAACAACTGGAGATTGACTTCAAATGAAGAACTGTAATGGGAACATGTAAACTGAAGAGCAGCCACTGGGATGTCAATCCCTAATGAATTCCTGAAGATTAAGTCAATGCAGAAGCCATGCAGAGATTAAGAAATGCAGATGAACCCAGGATCACATGGAAGGTTTTTGGGCAACCAAAACAAAACTCAGAAAAACACAGAATACCAAACTGGTTAGGATTGGAATGTACCTTAAAGACCAACACATTCCAGCCCCTACCACCCCGCCCTACAAGGTCAGGGACACCTTTCACTAGATCAGGTTGTTCAAGGCCCCATCTAAGTAGGCCTTGAACACTTCCAGGGATGTGACCTTGAAATAGGCTAACTTTTTTTTTTATTATTATTAAAACAAAAGCTGATCTGAGTGAATACATCCTTCTCCTTCCTGCAAGTTTCTCTGAGAACCCAGCTCATAATCTGGTGCTTGCCACTAACTCAGCACTTTGGCCAGGAATACCTGCTGATGTCTCTGAAGCCCAGGTCTCACTCAAACAGAAGTTCATTTACATGGATAATCCTGTATTAACAGTTCTGTGCAATAAACGTATTTTTCTGCAGACACCACTTGCATAAGGCAGGAGTACAACCTGTCACCTTGAAGGATTGCCCACAAACCTCTTCCAGATGAGCATGCAAAATACATTTTATCAAGGACCAGCTGCTGGCCACCCTTGTCCTGCATCCAGCCCATGTATCAGAGTTCTGTGACTTGTTTCCTAGGATCCTACAAAACCTTTGCATTATAGCTGCACTGTTCCTAAGTTTTTTCAGTTCAAGCCTCCTCCAACATCCTCTGTGCCCTCACTTTTGCCTTGCCATCATGCACCAAGGCCTTTCTGTCTGCCACCACTGCCTCACAGATGTCTCTGACTCATCCCCACCTCTGCTCCTGGGAGAAGCCCTGGGAACCTCCCTCCTCTGCAGAGGATACCGATAATGGTCCCAGCCTTCCTCCTTCCTAGAAGTGTAATCAAAGCTCATTCTTCCCATTCTACATCACACCACAATGCACTTCCCAGCCTTCTCAAATCACTCCATGTTCTCCTAAGTTTCCAGCCCCATCTTTCCCCTATGCAGGACACATGCACATGTGGAGGCACTGCTAGATTTTTTCTTTCCCCAAAACCCTAATCTGACAAAACATCAGAGAAACAATAGCCCTGCAGAGACATCCCATGCAGCTGGTGATGCACAAGCACTGATGGGCTATGTTTGGTATTTTTGGTATTTCTAGAAGAGCACACACAAACTGCTGGGGAAGGATGCCTGATTTCACTCATGTTGCTCCATAAAAGTCACAACCGCACCAAAGCAACACTAGAAAATCTCTTTGGATCCTCCCAAAGAGGGGTGCTGATCAACCATTCCCAACAGGCAGAGTGAATGGGCTTCCCACTTGCAAAGTGTGAGCTGCACACCTGTTTGGGAAGAAGACCCCAGCTGGAATAATACCCCTGTCACAGGCTTGGTCACAAGAGGGACTGAGGAATTGAGGTGCACATCCCAAACTACAAACCCAGCTGGAACCACCCTGAGCCCTCAGCTGCAATTCTCAGACATGGAAATGCATAACTCCAAAGCTTGCTTCCCTTCAAGAGTCCAATGAATTGACCCTGGGAGAAACAGGACCAGAGCTAAGAGTTTTAACTGTAATGACCTGGAAGCACTGTGCCAATGAGCCATAAGTAGCCCCGAGCTTGAAGAAACTGACCAGTTCTAGTGTCAAGCAAGCAGCAGCCACAGTGCAGCATAACCTGGCAAAGGTCACAACAGTGGTAGCCTGTGCTCTTCCATGTCACTGCACCATCAATATGCAGTGGTGCAGTCTCAAACCATGGAACATCTGCAGACTGGAGGGACTGAAAGCATTATGGTTGCTCAGCACAGTGCAGATGAAGAGCCCATAGCCAAGCAGCACTGTGGTAGGAACCAGAACACATGACCTGAAAATGTGCAAAACGGAGATTTGGGGTCCTTCCCTGATTTTGGTCCCAATAACTTGCTGCACACAGGAGCTGCATGCCATGGCCTAGCAACTTTTACCAGAGGTAAGAATAGTGGGATTTTAAGGAATTTTCCAGCTACTTTGCTGTGCCCAGATCCCTTCGTGGAATCACCATCAGCTGAACATTAGCAGCCACATGGAGCAAGCACTGACCACTGCTTCCAGGTGGAGCAAGTTCCAGCCCAAGGGGCAGCCCTTGTGATTGCTAACTCCCCTCTCATCATGCAGTCCCAGTGGAGGAGTGACCCCCTCATATCACATCCACCTCTGCAGTTACAGTTTACACTGCAAAGCAGAGGGGTCAGGGCCAGCACCAGCCTGGCACAGTGGCAGTGACCAGAATTTGCCTGTGAGCAAAAAAGGAAACACAGTGCTGCCAACAGCGAGGTGCTGCAGGGAGGTGATGGCCAGCAGAGGCATCTTCTGGCCCAAGGAGTGGGGTGTCAAAGGTACTGAGCAGAGGAACCTTCACCCTAAAATCAGACCTTGGGTGCTGTCTGCAGCTTTCCTCACCCCCATGGAGGGGCCATGAAACTCTAGCACCCCCTGAAAAAGCAAAAACCTCTCTGACAATAAGGGCTCACAGTGCTGGGCATTGAACCACTCATGAGGGATACAGTGGCATCCTCTCTTCCCATTCCCCCCAGGCAGATCTCTTCATTCAGAGCACCCCATCCAGAGAGGAAAGGAAACCCCAGGGGAAGGCAGCGCTCATGGAGCAGCCCCTTACCCCATGGCCCCACTGAGACCCTCCTGCTGAACCCTCCTGCTGACCCTGCCCAAGAGTTTCTCCAGCTGATTGGGGTGGGAGCAGCAGAAGGGATCTCAGATTTGTCTCCTGCACTGGTGAGCTGGCATCACTGCTGGTGAGAAACAGCCCGGAATAAGCGTCAAGGCCAGGGGTCTCTTGTGCTGCAGGAAGCACGACCTTCTGCTTGGTAGGTGAAAAAGCAAGAGTCGGGTGTTCAGTACCCTAGAAATTACCTGAAAAATGACTGCCTGCGGTTGTACCACGCACTGTCTCATCAGCATGGAGCACCACTGCCATAGCATGGAGGAGAGAAAACACAGACATGTGAAACGAGAAATATATAAAAGAGAGACTGAGAAGGACAAATTGAAAGGGAGGGCAGGACCAGATCTCATGTGTTCCCTTGCCCTAGCCTACTCTGCTCTGGCAGGCAGGAGCTGAGGGGAGTGGCTGCAATGTCAAGGAGAAGAGTGATCTGTGTGCCTGTTAGGAACTGCACAACTCCTCTTGCAGCAGCAGGGTCTGCACAGTCCCTTCCATTAGACTCCTCTGCAAAGTGCAAACAGGGAGGTTTGTGCTCTAGGTAAAGTTTCACATCAATCTCCATTACAAAAGCTTTATTTCTAACTATAAATCCCCTTGGTGTGGTGATGTGATAGGCAAATGGAAAGAAAAAGGATGCAGGAGGGTTTCAGAACTGTTTTCAAACCTGCTGCACTACAGCAAAGCAGAGAGCAGACCATGACCAGTATCATCCTGCGCTTTTTCTGGTGAAGATGCCTGAGTGTAACGCACTGAAAACTCAACCCACGATATATGCACACAAACTGTCTATTTGAGATTTACCTGGGATTTTATCCTAAAGTGTTAGGAAAAGATGGACATACATCTGGAAAAAAGGCCGCTCCCTGAAACAGCCTGGTTCTTGGATGCCAATGTGGGAAGTTCAAGGAGCTAGCACAGACTGTGATGAGCCCTACAGCAGTGCTGCAACCCATGAGGTGTCAGACAAATGTGTCCTCTTTCCACCCCATCCCTTTTGTGGGCACAGACCTCCCAACACTCCTGAAGAGACTGCACCAAGCAAAGACAGACAAGAGCTGTCTGCTGCACAGGGCAAATGGCCATTAAAATGAGTCAGCTCAGGTCCACTGGGACTTGCACACGTTGCTTTTTGCATCTGCTAGATTTTCCAAATCAAAACACCAGGCAGGCATGAAATAACACCTCCTGTGTTCTCCTGCCACTGGCACAGCTGCCCCCAGGCCCTCAATGCTGCTCAAGGTGCAGCAGCAGCAGCAGCAGCTCAACAGGAGCTCAGACCATCAGTGCAGGACGTCAGCCTGGAGCTTCAGGGCTTAGACTGCCTCCTCACCGACCATGTGCTCTGACTTTCTTCCTAACAGAGATGATGCATCAAGAGCCTTCATTGCCAAAAAAAACATTGAAGTACCTGAAAAGCACAGAGCACATCCACCACACCCCCTGCTCACCCCTGATGGCAGAAGCAAGCCAGACTTCACACCACGTATCTCCAAGTCATCACATCTTAATGTTTTAAAATTAATTAAAAAATAGAGGCAAAAGTGGCACATTCCAGGCAGGCTGTCCACAGAAACCTACACCTCAGCCCAACAAAGGGGAAAAAATTGTAACATTGGATAAAGTTCGAGGAGTTTAATCCAAAGCAGCTCTAATTAAGCTCCCCAGGCTTTCAGAAACCCAGCACCTCTTGCAGCTGCTCAGGCACCACTGCTGCTCTGCCTGGAGTTTCATGGGAACGGAAAATCCAGCCTAATGCCCTCCTCTTCAGCCACCATAGGGGTGGGAAAGGCTCCCAGAAACCTATACATCAAAGTCTCACCACTGCTGCCTGCCAGCCACCACCCCATTTAATAATTTACATGATATTCCCTGCACCAGCCACTGTTAACACCTAAACCAATCCTACTTTGGAGCAAATGCTATGTACACACCTAATTGGGGCCAAACCTTATTTTCTCTCTTTTCAGCCACATTGGGCTCATTGCTGTCTCACGGAAATGGAATTTTGATGTCAGTGGTACAACCTTTTTCCCTCAGTTTAAACTGAGCATTTCTGAACCTCTCTTTCACAATACATATATGTTTATAAAAACTTAACAGCTGTGCTTCCTCTTAGCCCAGATCCAATTAGGATTGTACACATCCCCAGACATTCCTTTGAAGGCAGTAAGAATTAGCTCATGCACCCTGCCATGAACACATTTACCCTCATACTTCAAAATAACTGACCTGTTTTTGACCCAATCTTCACATTATCTGCATATGGAAAACGATATACCACATTTTACATTTCCACAGTGCAATTCATAACTGGGTGCAGCCATTCTGAGATTTTCCAAAGGGACAACCAAATCCAATCTAAATGCCTAGAATTTACCTGTTGTTTTTCTTTTATACATATAAATAGCTGCATTTCCATTCACTCTTTGTTTCTCATTTTCATTTTGTTCTAATATCTGCATGTAAATGTCTGAAAATAGCATCTGTAATTGAAGATTATGAAGTATAGCCAGCTCCTGACAGGCTGCTAAGGAAGATGGATTATCCTCATTTTTCTGTAAATTTTGTCAATTTTGGAATTCATAAGCTATCAACACTGATCAAAATGTGACTGCACAGCTGTGTCAAAGCGGACGGCACAGCATCGGTGCAGCTCCGAGGAGGACAGCTCTCCCCAGCCACTCAGCCAGGGGCACACACTCAGGAATCCTTCCTGGCTGCCTGCGGTATCTACATCCCAATCACAGTGCCCCCTCCACCCCTGCAAAAAAAAAAAAAATCAAATAAATAAGTAAATTGAAAGTACGCAAATTCTCTGGTGCGCCAATTCAGATCACAAAGCACAATTTATTGCATGTTCTCTCTTTTTATTTATCCCTAAGTAGTAAACACGATTTCCATTCAGGGGGTTCGTTATGTTCCACTCCTACCAGACAATCACAGCACACTTGAGGCAATTGTTTAGCCTCTTCCTCTCAATTTTCCCATTACTGGGAGTAAGTACTGTTGGGACTCTTTAATAGCCCGACTGCAGCCCATATCAATAACAGATGAGGTTTAATCGTCCAACACAAAAATTATTTAGGCTCAGTAAGGACATTCAATGTCATTTGCATAATGGCATTTCTATCCTGAGCACCTAACCCATCGTGCATAAACAAGACCCTGGGACCATAAATAATAATAAATCATGACGTCCACACTTCTCTTGCTGTAATAGGAGCCTCTCTATGTAGAAATTATTTCAGCAGGAAACGGGCACTATAATTTTAAAGACATGTGGCATTGCACAGGCCAGTAAATCACACTCATGCGCACAGTCATGCACACACACGTGCCAGTGAGGCTGCCCATAGTGAGCAGCAAAACCCCATGGAGCAGCAGCACAGAACGCTGCCCATGCTGGTAGCTAGAAATGTTTTCAGTATTTTCTCTTAGTCACAGGTAGCAGGCTGAACAAAAGCAATGCCTGAGTAGTGTGTGCAGTGCCTGGGCATGTGATCAATGGACCTGTCAGTCTGCCAAATCCCTGCTGGGCTATCCCTCAAGCCTGCTGTCCTTGTATCTCTGGGAAGGTCTGGTGGGAAGAGAGAAGAGACCTGCAGTTGCTCAGATGGGTGTTTTCCAAGCAAGCCCTTCATGGGCCATTGCAGTCCCCAATACCCAGCAAGGGCAGAAATGGCCAGTGGATTCTTTCAGAATCATTAATCACTGAGGGTGAAAAGCCCTCTAAGGTCACTGAGTCCAACAGTTAACATTGCCAGGGCCACCACTAGCCTAGGTCCTCAAGAGCCATAAACTTCCTCTGGTTTTAAAAACCCAGCCCCACCAAAAACCATGGTAGGACCAGCCCAAGGGAGGTAAATGTGCACAATGAGCTGAAGTGGTTTTCCAGATTTCAGCCTCACCTGGCCACTAACAAGCACCTCAATGAACAGAAACATCAACACCACCACAGCAGCAAAGCCAACTTCTGTTTCTGCCAGAACTGGCTAATTTCAAAATCACATATTTGTCCTCAACAACTCTGGCATCTCCCTGAGTAACACAAACGTTGCTGTGTCTCCTGCAGGAGACAAAACGATAGGATGACTCACCCGAGCCTCCACCCACCCTCATTCGCACTGCCCAATCCTGCACAGACTCTTCCTTTCTGTCTCCGTGCCAGAGCCTCACAGTTCAATTTACTGAGAAAAACAGCAACTCCAATACAGATTTTATAGGAGCCTGCTCCCCGTTCCAGTGTTGTAACAAGGTCTGCAACTGCCCCAGCCCCCTCTAATTTCTCTCTCCAGCCCTCTTCTTTCTAGCCCTCCTCCTCCTCCCAGGACAGCCCTCTCCCGCTTTCCCCACAGAATAACATGGGGTGTTTCCCTTCTTCCCCTCTCTCCTGCCCTCTCCCCAGCTCCTGCTCTCACCCCAGCACAAAATGAATTCTCTCAGCAGCTTCCACCATCCTATGTGCAATGCTAGAGATGAGGCACCTAATGAAAACAAAGCATGAGACACACAACTGAAATAAAGCACAGCACAACCCACCCTGGTGGAAAAGCAGTTTACGTTTTGTAAACCCAGCACAAAATTTAGGCTTTTATGCCTCTAATTGCTACAAGAGACTGTTAAAATATGCTGTTTCTCAGGCCTGGAAGTGGACACTTTCAACACTAACAATTTCAGCCAGAGGAGGAGGGAAAAGGTACAGTCCTCGGTCATGGTGGCTCCTCTGCTTCCACTGAAGCACCAAACATGAGTGTGCAGAGAAGAAAACACGGCCCTCAGCAACGTCAAGTATTTCCTTATGGAGAAATATGAATCAGAAATAAAAATGCACACTAAGAATATGTGAGGTGAGCACTAATATTGTCAGATCTTCAATCTATCCTGCCAATGGCTCCTGACACTTGAGATGCCTTGTGCAAATTTTCAAAAACAGTTGGTTTCTCTGTAATGCTTTCACATGAACTACCCAAAGATGTTTTGCAAATGCCATTTGAGATTCCTGTCACAGCATTTTTTGTATCATGTTAAGCATTGTGTACAATAAACTGGTCTTAAAGTGGTGTGCTGTGCTAGATGACCAGGGTCCAGCCTCACAGTTAGCCAAAACCCTGCAGTCACTGCACCTGCCAGGGCACCAAGCCTTTACACAGGGGAAAACCAATAGAGAAAGCTGCAGAGTTTGCCTTTTTGGGGCATGTTGAAAAAGCTAAGCTGAACAAATCCACATCAACTCAGGAACTCCTGTGTTTTAAAGCTAAGCACCAAGTGACACATATTCTTTATTTTCCAAAAGATTTTTGCTATTCCTGTTGGTGATCCTGTGGGAGTCAGAAAGCTTCTGCCTTCCATTTTTGGGGTGGAAACTTTTCCTACAATGCTGAGTCCCCAAAAAAAATCCCCAATATGGAACTGATCTTAATTCAAAAAAGAATGGCAACCACAACACAAACAAACAAAAAAAACCCAAACAAACAAAAAAAAAAAACAAAACCACAAAACCCCCACATGAAACAAATTTTCCAAACATAATTTTCTAAAGTTTTTCTTTAATTTCTTCACCTGCACCTGAACTAGATTGGTAAGAGCCGCAATACTGCAGGCCAGTTGTCATTACAGCATATTTATGGAAAAGCCAGAAATCTTAAAGATCCTTTCCAGTCTCAAGGATTGTATGGTTCTGTGCCTGGGGAGGTAGGAAATATAGGAAAGGTAGGATATTAGGGGAAAAACTATTAAAGAAAGGTTTTTAAATCATGGGAACAGGCTGCCCAGGGAAGTTGGTGGAGTCACCAACCCTGGAAGTGTTTGAAAAACCTGTGGATATCTGTGAGGACATGGTTTAATGATAAATATGGTGGTCATGCTGGGCTGACAGTTGGATTTGACCCTAAAGGTCTTTTCCAACCTCAGCAATTCTGTAATTCTATGAGTACAAATGTTGTTTACAGGAGCACTATACAGTACTTTTTGATTACATGTCTTTGGAGGCATGGGATTAGAGAGGCAGCAGGAACGGAACAAACTCTGTGCAGTGACAGCAGGCAAAGTGACTGGCTTGGATATCTTAACCAGAGTGTTTTGTCCTGAAAACAAGAAGTGTCAGGATGGCTGCTGATGTGGAGTGGGGGAGATGCTCCTTGCCCTTCATGACTCTTGCAAATGGAGGCCCTGGGCAAGGGAACATCAGGGGAAAGATGCAGCACTTGTTTTGATGTGACATTCAGCAAGGATGAATAAGCACAGAAGCCCACACATCTTCTGGGGTAAATATTGAGCTGTAAATCAAATCTGACCAGTAACAGGTCCAGGGTGTGAAGGCTCCAGGGCTGGAGACTGAGGCAGGGCAGCATTCTTCACCTCAGGAACAGACATTCTGTCTGCCCTACCTGCCCATGGGGCAGGGAAATGGGCTCCTCACATTCAAACACCAGAAATTGTCTGCATATTGGTAAAAAAATTAGACAAAACAGAGACAGACTGACAAGTCACAGTACCTATAGGGCGCTGGTTCCAAGTAGAGGCTCTGTCTCTTTACTTGGAGAGATGTACGACATACACAGCCTGTTGCTACTGGAGGCCCTGTACCTCCCCACTGTCATCACAGGCTTCACTGACAAACCCTCTATACAGAAAAATCATCAAAGATGACAGGTTTTGGTGAAACATTTCCATTTGTCTCAAAACATTTTCTATTGGAAAGACAGGTTCAGCCAGGCACGCTGGTGTTGTAATTATCATTGTTCTGCTGCTAAAACTGCAGAAGATGCCTGGGCACCACACATGCAGTGCAGCAGGCGAAGAGCAGCAGGCAACCAGAAGGGAACCCACTTGCAGTATTACCTGAGCACCTCTTCCACCCCAAAAGCTACTCCAGTTCTTATGACTGAGAGGTATTTGGGGTTATATTTTCAAAATTTCCAGAACAACTTGAAAAAAAAACCACTTGAACAAAAACACAGATGCAGGGGCTGTGCAATCAACAAAATCTCCCACTGGTACCAAGCCTCACAGTTCCACAATGCCCTGAAAGTCAGTCATCAGGTACATAACCTGATGATTTCTTGGGTAACATAATTTAATTCATTACTTAATCCTTTGTTCCAATTATTTAGAGATGTCCTAATAACCAGTGAAATACTCCAAGCCTAACAGAACATCTGACAAGTGGAGTTCTTATGCCTGGCTTCACTCTGTAGTTCCTATTCCAGGAACGCACTCCTCACCTCCAGGACCTTGTTCTCCCTCAGCCCTCTGTGCGTGACTTGTCTGGACTGACTGGCTCTGAGGTCAGCCCTGAGCCTGAAGGGGATTTTGCAGGAGAAACCCTTGCTTCTTCAGTGTTGCCCTTATTTCATTCCATTTTCAGGGTGAGAGGAGCAGAGCTGAAATCATGCCCCTACATGTTAATCTACTCTCTTACTGCAGGAGTTCTCTCCTTTCACATTTTTTTCTTTTTTTATTTTGGAAAAATTTGCTGCAAACAAATTTTAAGATGCCACTATTCATAGAAGCAGAGAGGAATTTTGAATCAGTCTCTTTTGTCTGGAAGTGGCTTAGCTCTAAAATTGGTTTTTGTCATCATTCAGACACTGCTGTAGGTTCATCCATTCAACTCCATACTAAAAATATGGCAACCCTAAACTGTGGCATTCTTCTGAAAATCCAGCCTCTTCACGGAACAAGTTCCTCAGACTCCTTGGTGCTGCAAGCCAAACAACTTTCCATCTCATCCTATACACTGGGTGAGCCAGTGCTGCTCTTTTACTCCAACCACACTTTTCATTGTAGCCACACAAAGGTTTTCCTTAAACACATCATAAAACCTGGAATGAATAAAGTGGCTGAGAAGCAAGGTAGTGGTATGAGCTGGGTTGGAAGGAAGTTTCAGAGATCCTTCAAAGCAGCTATGGGCCAGCTATGGAGCCAGGCCATGCAGCTCAGGGGTTCATCCAGGTAGGTCTTGAAAATCACCACAGACAGAGACTGCACAACATCGGAGCCTGCAGAGCCTCTCCTGTGTCAGTTCATTCCCCTGTCTGTCATGTTCCCACTGTGTCCCCCCATGAAGGGTTTGGCTCCCTCTGAGATGTTTTAGCACACCGAGTTCTCCAAGGGAGCACGCTCCCTTCTTTGTAGATTATAAGGTGTTGGACAGATTTAGAGAAAGCCTGCAGAGTGAGTGTAAAACTGCAAAGATTTCCAAACTAAGACTGGAAAATGCACTTGAAACTTGTCAGAGCCTGTGGGATCCAGACATTTACTGGGGACTAAGAGAAATCTTGTTCCATTCTTCAAATGCTGATGCAAGCCCTTCACCTCAAATAGAATATGAATGGGCCAGGCACTAGTTTAAATCAACAGGCAAGTGTGTGTACTCACAGATTTGTCCTTCTTTCTTTTGCGGGGCTAACACAGACATAAGAAGGTTGGTAAATTTTGACATAACTGGCCAACTAGTGCTGTTACACGGCATTGCCTGATATTAATGAAGGACCTGGTTTATCTCTCTAAACTAAAAAAAAAAAAAAAAAAATTATGTATTGCAAAACACAAAATAAGTGAAGATATAAAATTACTCCATGGCAGTTTCCAAATTTCAAAGAAATGTTAACACTTCTGTCAAGATAACAAGTGGGGAAAGTTTTTCTTAGATTTCTACCTCTCTATCACACTTAGAAACTACAGAAAATCTCCTGGAGGATACACCTCCTGTCTTTGCAAGAGATTGTGTTCTATGTAGTCACTAAGATCTGGCAGTAAAGTTGAATAGTTGAAGGTGCTGAGATGAAACCTGGTGGCTGGAAAAACATCCCCTTTCAGCATTACCCAACAGGAATGGTGCTATGACTGCAATTTCCAAACATTTTCCCTCTGTGTTGTGTGTTAGGATTTTTTCCTTCAGTTTCTCTCTCTTATGGAATTTTGTCCCAACTATTGCAAAGAGAGAATAATGACTGGTACTTAAAAGACAAATAAATGGCCAAGGAGGAGGGAGGGTGCAGCTGGCTTATTTCTTAACCTCGGGGATTTTCTATTTGGAAGGGCAGAGATACCGTGAGATTTTGGCTGGGGGGTGGGGGACTGGACTCAGCTCCTCTCATGCTCTTGCTCTGGACATCGGAGGGGAGAGAAGCTGTGGTCACTGAGGGAAGAATTTGCCACTACCGTGGGGTTCCATCTCCTGCTGCCTTCTACCATGAGTGAAGCTCTGCTCCTAAGAGCAGCCATTGACTGGGACCCTATCAACACCCAGCCTCACTAGAAAAGGACCTTCACCATCCACTTGGGTGTCTCTGAGGAAACCCCAGGACCCCTACCCCTTTGCCCTCCCAGGAAGCCTCTCCCTGCCATGTTCGGAAGCTGGGCTGCCCATGCCCATCCCCATCTCTTCTCTGCCATGGCTCCAAGTCATTGCTCCAAGTTTTTCTCTGCACTGTAACCCAGCAGCCTGTGCCTGTGGGACACCCCACGGCTCCTGCTACAGCTGTGGAGTTTCTGATACCTTTCATTTGCTGCCCTGGAGTCTGCTCGTCCCTGCCTTTCCAGCTGCTGTTCTGAGGTCCCTCCTGCAGCCCCTTTCTCCATCCAGCAGGGCCGCCAACCCCACATGAGGGAAGAGATGGCCGAGCCCGCGCCATAGTTGTTGTTGTTTGTTGGCATTATTATACACACTAGTAAAGAACCTTTATTCCTATTCTCATATCATTGCCTGAAAACCCCTTAATTTCAAAGTTATAGTATTTTGGAAGGAAGGAGGTCATATTTTTTCCATTCTAAGGGAGGTTCCCACCTTGCTTGGAAGACACCTGTCTTTCAAACCAAGACACCAGGCTCTCAGGGGAAAAGCACATCACACTCCTCAGCAGCATCCTGGTCCCTGAGGAGCTTCCAAAGTGGAGGAGAGCTGATCTGCCTTTGCCAGCTGCTGACTGTGCCGCATGTCACCAACATTCCCTTCGCACAAGCCTGTGCACAATGTGGGGAGCCTGCCACAGGGAAAGGATATCCCCTGAATTTATACAGAGCAAGAGAAAGAGACAAGGACAAAGGAAATGTGGAAGCACAATCCACAGCCAGGCTGGCCTTTCGTTTAACTTGTGAACTTGTATTTTTACATATAGTCATACTTGAGAGCAGTCAGGAGGGAAAAAAGAGGATGTTTAAAACCAGGAATGCAATGCAATTCTCAAAGGAGCTGTCTCTCTTGGTATTTTGGGACTCCTTCTCTCTGATGGGTCAGAGGGAGGAGGAGGTGACAAAGACTCCCCTGGGTAGGCAAAGGACTCACACTTGGCAACCCTGGAGCCAGAGATGGTCCCCAGATAGAGGCATGTGATATGTAGCCCAGCAAATCCAGTGCTCAGACTAGGAGAGAAGCATAATTTACATCAGTTTCAGCCATCATGAGGCTTCCCTAACCCCATAACAGGCACTGGGAGAGCTCCAGTCTTTCAAATTCACCCTAAAATCCCTGAAATGTGCTTGCTCTACCCCAGCTTGGTCTCATTGCACTGACTGCCACCACAGGAGGCTGTGTGCAGTGAAATCCCAGCTCTTTACCAGAAACATCTCTTCAGTATGGCCATGCTCCCAAAGTATTTCAGGCTACAGGAAATGCTCCCTGTCACCTTCTGAAAAAGTCAGCAGGAGAAATCCTGACCTTGGGCTGCCCATTACTTCTAGACAAAATGGGAAGCTGGTCATCACCTGCTTGTAACAGGGAGGGACCTCAGGGAAGGGGCACTGAGCTGCAGTGCAGGTACGGGTTGTCCCCATCTCTGTACCAGACAGGAGAGTGGGCAGCCCCTGGATTATCCACCTGCCCTTCTTCCCACCTCTCTTGCTTACTCAAAAATCTGTCATTTCAATTCCAGACCCCTCAGACATCCTCAGCTGCCCCTGAAAGCTGCAGGGTTGCTTTTCGCAATGATGTTGATGCAGGAAGATGTTTGCTGGATACATGGCTCCTGTCATGCTCCTTCCCCAGAAAACTCTTCTACTCCACAGCCCCACTGTCACGAAGAATACACACAGGTGTCATACAACAGAATCTGCTGTGACTGTCACTACCCAACACAACATGTCACAACAAGGTGGCACACGCACGGAATTTTGTGAGGTCTTCAGAAGCTCAGGCACCAAAAAATGCTCACGAGGAAGGGCAAAGGAGCAGGAATGCAAAGAGGAGGTATTGGCCAAAGGAGCTGTGCTTTCTGCTGCTATTCTAAAAGAAAAGCCTTTCTACTAAACAAATAAATAAAATTTTTTAAATATTGAATTTTGGCAGGAAAATCACTATGGCAAGTTTCTTTCTCCTTTTTCAATCTGAACCATAGCAGAGCCAAATGAGAAGGTGGTGCATCCCTCCTCTGCATCCCCGCAGTGGGATGAAGGCACTCTGTCCTTAGGAGGCTTCAGCCTCTAGAGCAGCACATGACAGCACCTGAGAGAGATAGTGGAGCTCTATCAGCCACTTTTGCAGAATAACCTGATGATGCTGAACTGGAGACAGCAGTTGACAGCATAGTCCTGAGGCTTAAAATGCTTTGTGCATGGAGCAGCTCCAGAAAAAACACCTCATGCAAGGAAATGGGTTAAGTCTTCAAGAGACTGCTGCTCTGTCCCAGTGAAACGCTCCATGTTACAACTGAGTGCTGGTCCTCTCATCTTTTGTTTACCTATTTAGTTTTTGCTATTATTGAAACGGTCCACTGGACAAGAAAAAATATTGCCAGCCTGAGATTTCCTTCTGAATAATCTTTAAAGGACACAACTGGCTGGCAGAGAGGTCTGTGGTAGGTGTAGGTACCCCCCCACAGCACACACGTGCAGTGCCCAGGGAGGGAGCAGCTCATTCCCACATCACCCAACCCCCCTGACAAGCTTAGCATGGGGATGAGCAGCAAAGCCCAGCACACAGGGAATCAACAACTGCAGCAAGGGGCCAGTGCCCCATCCTGCCGACCAGCAGGAGCACAGCTTTTTCCCCTATAGCCCCAGCACAGGGCAGGGGTCATGGGTGCCTGTGCTCCCAGCTGCTGTCCCTCCACCATCCTGCCTGCCTGGACCCCACGCCCTTTCCATTCGGTAGGGGTATTGATCTGCTGGCAGCAATGGGCTGGATAATTAGCCAGGAATTAGGGTTTCTATTACAGCCAGGAGGCTGCCCCAGCTGATTTATCACCTGAATAATTTACTGTGATTGAAAGGAAATTAAAATGAACTCCATTTGACAACTGTGCGCTTTTATGGGCTTTAGTGAAGACTCAAAAGCCAAATTAATAGCCTGGTGTTGTTTGATAGTCTACTGAGAGTAAATATGGGAAGGTTTTTTGTCTCCTGATGTGCTCTCCTAGGCTGGATTTTAGAGTTGGGATCATTTACCCCTCCCATCAGTGAGGTTATGGCCTGAAACAGGAGAGATTTCAGCTGTAAAAGCCAGACAACTGCCCTTGCTCCCTACTTCTCTCTGCACTGCCACCACCAAGGCTCTTCTGTTTTCTGTGGGTACAGAGGATCACAGGGTCAGAAGGCTGGGGATGAGCAGGGAGTGCAGCCAGCAGCCCCTGGCCCAGCCTGGCACCAGCATCGGCCCCAGCACCCAGGGCAGTGCCCCCAGCTGCTGACACTGGCAATGGGCTGCCAGCAGGGTGGCCTGAGGGAAGGCACGGGGGTAGCACAGCCACTCACAGAGTCATCCTGCATCCCACAGAGTCATCCTGCATCCCACAACCACTTATCACCACCTCAGACCCCTGCCACTCTGGCAGAACTGGGGGTGCAGCTCACCATGCTTCAGACTGCTGACCCAGCAGTGTGATATTTGCCTACCCACTACTGCCTGGACTCTTGCAGAGCTGGCAGAGCATTGCTAGGTTCTGCTTCTCCTCTTCCTTTGTCTTAATTTTTTCTCAATTTTAGTATTTTTGCACATTTATTGAGGCACATATTATTGTTTCTTTTTTCTTTTTAACTTGTTTTTCATTTAGCACACCATGTAATGCAGCCATGGTTAAGAGCTTGCCTTGGAATGCTCAAATCATTCCTGAAAGTGGCATTTAGAGAAAACATTATCTGTGAATAAATTTCATAATTTTCACTGTTTCTGGACAACATGAAGTTTTGGGAAGACACAAACAAATATTAACTCTGCATTTCTCAATAAAAGTGTTAGAGTATTTTCAGATACTCAACAGCCTCAGTCTACCCAAAGGTTTCCCAAGAAAAAAGATATTTGTCACACTCTAGGGAGTTTGACCAAGTGTACACTCCTGCTGTTCATAGTACCATTGCATGGTTTGGGAGCAGTCTTAAAGATTATCTCATTTCAACGCCAATGCCACAGGCAGGGACACCTTTTAGTAGATTCCTTCCTTCCTTCTGCTTCTCCAGTAATTGCACTTGGGGAGTCAGTCCTCGTAAAACACAAATGGGTTATACTTTCTGGCTGTACTAGAATTTTCCATTATTCCCAAAGATCAAACTCCAGTACTGTAAGGGGATTGTGTATCTTGCTCCTCTCAGAAGCTGCATTCCAGCTGCTCCTAGCAAAAAACTCCAAGATTCCTCTTTCAAAGCTGGAGAGTACTTAGGCAGAAAGCAACACTTGAAGATTTTCCAAAGAAGTTTATGCACCACTCTTGGTCAATTCAGAGAATTCTTTGGTGCAACTCTCTCTGCATCAGGTTTCAACTTCATGCAATTTTTCCACTTTTTCCAAATCATAAATAATTTTTTGGGGATTCCTTGGCTATCCAAATTCCATGTGTTTGCCAGGTTACTGGTTTTTCTCTGAGCCCAGAATATCTATATTTTATCCAGAAATCAATCTGAGAAAAGATACTCTGTTTAGTTCTAGCTCAAAAAGATGGGAAAAGCTCCAGCAAGGGCCTGGGAATTGTTCGCTATTAGCAGCAAGCAGTTATCTTCTAAGCTGGTGACCCACATAGTGCTGAATCTGGTCACATCATGTTATGCCTCATTATGGTCCTGATCTAAAGTTTATTGAAGTCAATAGAAATATTCCTCTTGGCTTCAATGAGTATTCGATTGGACCCATGTGTGAAACTGAAAGTACAAAAGAATCCATTCCTACTGTGGACAGAAATCCAGCACGGATAATTCTTTTTTTTTTATTCTGAGAAAATTAATGCACTGTCTCTCTCATTGAGCCAATCCAGCTGTATATCCTTCACCCTGCATTTTTCACCCGCAGATGCATTAATCCTGATCCCACAGCCTCCACAAGTACATTGGTAACGAGCCCCAGGCTTACCCACTGCCTGCTTCAATGGGGCTTTCCTGCACTTGTCCAGCCTCACATATGTGAAGCCCCCAGGTCTCCTTGGCATTCCTGAGCATTGGTCTCCAGGAACATCTCCTGTCTCTGTCAGTGCTTTGACTGGAGAATTGCTTGAGTCAACAGTTCACAAAAGAGATGGCACAGGCTTGGCCAGTCTGGTCAAAGATGCTGGGGAGAGCTCCTGCATTGCTCTGGCTGGAATCACAGAAGCCATTGGAGGACAATCACCCTCACAATCGTACAGGGGGGTTTGCTGAGTACAGACAGTGCTTCCAGTTTCTCCAGATCTTAATAGACAACAAGCACTGGAAAATTATGCCACTCAGTGTTGCAGCTCTCTGTACAGGATGAGTGCCAGTTCTAGATAAAGTCTGAATTGTCAATGCAGTGACCGTGAACAATGGGGGGGTGTCTGCTGCAGAGGCCAGGCTGAAATATGTTGGTCTGACACATGTATGGGTGGGCAACACAACTCCAGGGCAGTCAAGCAGGTAAAAACCACTCCTTGTGTCAGTTTGGGTTTTTCCAAGGGAATCCGGGGTGTTGGCAACACCTACAGCCTTCCCTGTGGGCAGGGAGGCTTCACTGCAGAGCCAGCACACTGGGGACCAGCAGGGTCCATCCATATACACACAGAGCACAAAGAGAATGGAAGCTGCTGTGAAGGCTTTCCTTTTCCAAGGTCTGGGAATTACAAGGTCGGGCATTACATGGTTGCAGGTGTAATACCTGCAGATGTATGAGACACACAGAGCTGGTACACAGCAGCCATGTACGGAATGGCAGTGAAACACTGGTGTTGCAAACATACCGCTGTGTGCATTTCCATACCCACACCCAAAAATAAGTGAAATCAGTTTTCCATGAACATTTGCAGCCAGTGCAGTTTAATCATGGGCTGTTTGCAGAAAATGAGCACAAAAGAGCACAAACATGAGATAAAGGGCTTCATTCTTATGAATTCTCTGAACGCAAGAATTCATTTTTATAGCAGAGCTCTGTCAGGGGGAGGTGGGCCAGAGTGCTTCTGAGTACTGACTTCATGTCTTGGTTTCTCCCCAGAACATATAGATGTGAAAGGACTTCATGCTGTTTGCACAGACAACTCTCAGCCCCTGGCTCCCAGCTGCTGGACTTCCTCTGACACTGGGTGTTTTTCATGCTCCACACATGCAGGAAACACATCTGTGCTGCAGAGCACACATGTGCATGTGCCCAGGTGCACCACAGGGTGTTAGGCTGCAAAACAAGACAATGCCTTACTTCTGTCCCTTGATGCACAACATGTGGCAGTCTTTAATGGTAGGAGCACATGGTGGGATCCCTGCCTCACCCA
Source organism: Petroica traversi (assembly GCA_025920805.1). Classification (NCBI taxonomy): domain Eukaryota; kingdom Metazoa; phylum Chordata; class Aves; order Passeriformes; family Petroicidae; genus Petroica; species Petroica traversi. Next base: position 168,758 of record JAHLSL010013310.1, on the reverse strand, counting down.
GCAAACACAATCAGCTGTTTCTCTCAAAGGACTCTCTGATGCTTTATTTCCCTGTCACTGTCCAGTGGTTGCCTTCTCTCTCATCATGGCATTAGCCCTTCCCCAAAGACAAGTACCCACACCTCATCAGTCTCTCCATAGATGCCACAACTTACAGCAGATGTGAAAGTTAATATGATTCTTGTCAACAGCACAGCATAGATTCACAGAATATTCTGAGTTGGAAGGGACCCACAAGGATCGTTGACTCAGACTCTTAAGTAAGAAATTGAACCCACAATCTTGCTGTTATTAGCATCATGCTCTAACCATGTCATAAGGTGATAAATCACTTAAGAGCCTGCGTTTTATACAGGTTAGCTGAGGGAAACATCAAGATGGGAAATTGAAGGAAATTGGAAGTACTCAAAGCAAAGAGTTGCACAGTGGTGAGCAGTCACTCCCACACAGTCCATCAGCCCCTCTACCTACATGAAGGGCAATGGACTCATAAAGATAAGTACAAATTTTGTGCAGAAAATGCTTCAGGAGGACTTTGGGCAGCATCTGGGAACTAAGATGAGGCTGCAAATACCGTGCTGTGCAGGAGGTATGCCTTTCCCCCTCCCCATTGCCAAGGGCCTGACCCCAGCACACAAGTGAGGCGGAGGACTTAGAGAGGAGTCACATAACAGGAAGAAAAAAGGATCTACAGTATCTACAGAGTAACAATATTAAAAAAAATACCTGGAGCCATCCTGGTATACTGGTGAATAGTACTGGCACATCAATAGGTTTTTGTGCCAAAGCAAAATTAGTGGTATTCAGCTGGCTACTACTGGATCAAATTTCTAATAAAATGTATAAACAGTGAGTCAGGAGCTCATACCTGTCTTCTTCCCACATCCTGTCTCTGTGGGGAGGAGTATCTTTTCCATATTGTCTTCTACAGAAAGAGCTTAAAGCTCCATATTCCCACCACTGACTTAGCTCCTAAAGCACCACTTTGGGGTCCAGCAGCACTTTGGACAGCTGAATGTCACAGGCAGATCCTGCTTTACTAGAGCAATCTAATCCAGGACAACTCTGGTTTTCCAAGGTATGTCGTTAATATCCTCAGTATTTGATTTCTCATTGATTTCTTTGGCCTTAACTAATTGATGCTGACAGCTTCCCTACTTTGGTTAAGCAACATGACAGCTTTGCTTGACTCACCAAGGAGGTGTAACAAGACTTTTTCTACAAGGGCTGGGGTTCATACAGCGTCTTTGTGAACCACAAGAAGTCAAACAGATCGCATCTGGTCATGGTGAAAGTTCCCTTTACATACCATCAAAAGCAGAAGCTGACCCCAAATGGCCACAAGCCCTTAACCATGGTCCAGCCTTCCAAACGCAAAGACCATACTCCAAGCTATGTGAAAACAAACAACTACCAATTTCTTTTGTAATTACATGTAAAAATGCCAGGCAACATGGTTCTGCAAAGTACATTTTGAACCCCATAATGCCAGATTTCTCAGCATCTTATGTGACATCCCAGAGCATGCAAGGGTTCATCAAATTAATAGCAGCATATACCCAATTTTAATAATCTGGCTGCTTAGAGCCATTCTAGTCACAACTCCTTTTGTAGCCCTGGGAGATCCTTGCTGCATAAAGAGCAAAATATCCTGTATTTGATAATTGGGATAACACTTCAGCAATATCCTTATTCAAATCTCCCATTCTTCCTATAAAACCAATAAAAGTTTATCTTTGAAAAAATGTTCAGCCACTGCTGGACTGTCTCCCATGAGCTACAGCTGGCCGTGACTAAGAGGCTCTGGAACACAAAAACAAATAAAATGTCCCCTCCCATCACTGCTTCCTTTGCAGTGACTATTTTGGCCTGTAAAGCTTTTGCAGGGACAGATCTAACAAGACACAACTCCTAGGTGACCAGAGTTGAAAAGGCTTGCCATAGCCTTGGGTGCAGTGCCTGCCCTCTCCAGCATCACCCGTGTTTGGATGGGATAACCACCATCTAGTGGTATGTGAAGGCCACTTCACCTTCCAGAGACACTGATGGTGTGAATTCCCATCTCTTTCCAGCTCAAGTTCAGATCTGCAGAGTTTCTCAGCACAGACAAATCAGAGAAAACACAAAAACAGCAGAAGATGGTGAAAAATAAATGTCTCTATGAACGAAATAACAAATGACAGATGATTTTAAAGGCATGAGGAATTCCTACGCTACTATAAGATTTTCAGCATAAGTAAGTAATTTAAAAAAATAAAAATATTCACATTCCTTAACTGAAGCCACAATGGTAGTAGGCTGCCATGAGAGAATCTCTGATGGCCATCAAATGTATAGATTCCTCCAAGGGCAATCAGTGTTAGAAAAGCCCATCTACCTTGCTAAAAAGCATCTCTGATATTAAGAACACTGAAGATTAATGGCTGAATACATCATTAAGTAGCAAGCTAGACCAATATCGGTGCTGACAGCAATGTATTAATTTCTACCTCCTTCTCAGCAGCTAAATTAAATACTGCCACCCAAGAAGAAGAACACAGAGAGACATAGCTCATCAGTTTTTTCATGTGCGTCTACACCGTGCCTGCAAAAACGGAATTTTTCCAAAATATTACAGCCAAGTCAGCCTCAGAGACACTGTAGATCCATAGGTGCAATTAATTTACCTTCACATACTAATCAGGTGTTTCTCTCAGCAAATGGCTAGTTACATGTCTAATAAGCCATTTCTGGATACAAAAATCTGATTTGTGTCCACAATCGTACTTACTGGGAACCAAAATTAGGCATTGGATCTTGCAAGTCTTCTCCTTGTTACCTGTACTGTCTGCTTTTTATCTAACAAAAACATCAGAAGCTGTGGCGCTCTTTTAAGATTCGTTTGATGCAACTGGTCCAGATCAGGTGTAATTTCACACCCAAACACTTGCTGATGTTTGCACAAGGTGTGTTTTCCTTGATTTTTTAATAGGCTGTAATGGATAACATGGACTTGGCTGAAATGAGCTTGACAAGACGTGTCTCCGTATTTGTCTACTGTAACTCTGAAAAGCCTTTGGTGATGTCCACCAAACAGCTCTCTGCCAGTGGAAAGCATATCAGAAAAACATGCAATATTTGCAATAGTACCTGCTCTGGTTTGATGGGCTCAGTTGTTGTGAAAATGTCAGAATAATGTTGCCTCTCAAAGACACGATCCAACACTTCTAGCTGCTGCTGGGTGAAAATGTCTCCTCGCATCTGTTTCCGGAGGAAATCTCTGCTTGGGAGAGAATGGCCATTTGGTACTGGAGATTCCTGAATACCTTTCAAAGAGGAGAGAGAAGAGGAAAAATAAGTAGTCATCTCAATGACGTGACCTACAGCAGAATGTCCCATTTTATCCCTTGAATAGAGGTAGATACCAGTACAGTGAAGCCATGAAGACTTTTTGAGAGGCTACAGTTTGCTGAAAATACACTGAACAGTCTTGCATTACAGGCAACCTTCAACACGTCTACAACTTCACACATAATTTAAGGGCAGAATACGGGATACTGGTCACATTTTTGCCTGCATCACTTTTACTCTGCCACCTGGAAAGCTGTCTGGTTCATGGTTTGTATACAGGAGAACACAGAGGATAAGTAGATGGCCTGATGATTACAGTCTCAGTCAACTTGGGTCAACTCCAACAGAATGCTTTGTCCAGTCATCACCCACATGGTCTGTCCCCCTCTTGTACTGCTTGCCAGTCCTGCTCAACCCCATCCCTGAGCTCTGAGCTCTGGCACAGAGCTCTGCTCTCTCAGCAGCACTGGCCAGGCCACCCCAAAGCACTTGCACAGCCTGTATTGTACTTAGGTGGGGAAACCCTGGGCTGAGTTTCCACTGCAACGTCCTCAGCAAGACTCAGTCCAAGATGCACTCCTGACTCTCCAATTCACTTTGTATTTCTCCAGCTTACTGTCAGAATGCAAGCCTGGGCTTCAAAGCACATTTTCCTCCTCCTCCCCTTTGGCAGAGAATTTTAGCAGGAGCTGTAAGTGACTGCCCATGGCTGAAAAGACATGAGACAAGTTTGAAAAATGTTTGATTGGCAGTCTGAAAAGACTCTCACAATACATAAACTTGTTTCAATTTGCTTTTTGCAGATTCACAGTGGTTTTCTACTTTTCCTTCACCTGTCAGTGCTGGAAATATGTCTTTTATGCACTGAAAACTGAGATCTGCAGTATTCCCAGGACTCCAGGAGGTGGAACTCCAAGAACAACAGTAAATATCAGATTTCTTCTCCAGATGGCAACATTGAACTAGACAGAGGGAGGAAATGTTTTAAAAATAGAATCTAGCTGCCAGAACAGTTCTGAGGAGTAGAATTCAAATGCATTCTTAACAGCAAGATTTCCATGAATACTGCAGTTGATTACAGAAATCTGCAGAGGAATAACATCAGACCTTCTAGACCTCCTCTGACAGATTCTGCATCAAGTTTTTTGATGGCAAATATAGAGGTGATCTGATAGAGGTGATCTGCACAAAAACAGGCCTTTGCTGAAGACATCAGTTGTGTCCACATGCTGGCCATCATAACACAAGTGATGCTTGGTGGACAAGATTTTTCACAAAGGACTATTGATTTGAGATCATCTTTTGGCATAGATGGATTTTGCAGAAAATTTTGCAGACAGCTGTCTGTCCAGAAAACTGGGCTTCTTTAAGGCAGAGTTCTCAGATTCGGGGAACAACACAGGGAAATTCCTCTGTCAATTTAAGTTGCTAATGTTGAGTTTAAGCAGAACTCTCCTTATACAGACATTATATGTTACTAGATAATGCTGGAAACTTCCTTTTCAATCTGAGATCAGCAGTTTCAGTGGCAATAACTTTATGTTTACTGTTCTTAGAGAAAGTCATGCAATTTTTTCAAGGGTAGATGATATTGGGTTTTGTAAAGTGCAAGGATCAGTTCATTCCACACAGGAAGGGAAACAAAAACCTGAATGTGTGCTCTGAGTAGGATGCCTAAGTGCGAAAAGGTACAGAGGGATAAAATAAATCAGTGTATCTTTAAATTGTTTCTGGTTTTATTTATTATTTTTTTTACTATTCCAAATCAAATAATATCTAATAGACCCAGTGCTGGGTTTAGTCAATCATGGCTTATAGAATTAAAATTCTGGTTGGTAGCTGCATGGTAGCACAGGGCCAGGGAGACCCTGTCTCTGGAGCATGGAAATGCTGGCTTTAAATTTCAGGTTAAACTGTTATTCACAGTTTGGCATCAAAGTTAAAGCTTTATGCAGTTTTGGGATAAAGGAAAAGGCAAAAGGGAGTGAAATGATACAAGACAAGCATGACCTGAAAACTGTTCCTGGTGATGCCAGTGCAGTCTGTGCACTGTTTGCGCACCCAGAGATCAGAAGGATAATGAGATCCCCTCGTGTTTGAAAATGGAGCAGCAGTCCCACCTTTCACCAGCAGCACTTTTATTATGGAGTGCAGCTCCAGATTTTTGTGAGTGAACACCTGGGAGAAGAGGAGGCCGATGAAGGGAAAACCTGGAGTAGCAGCCTCAGCCAGGGACAGGCGCTGGGGCAGCACAGTGCTGGGAGGTGTCTCCCTCCCCAGATACCAGAGTGTGAAGTCCAGGAATAAAGGCACCACCACGTGCCTGTGCTGTCACATCCACGCATCTGTCCCAGCTGCCCTTCCTCCAAGGGGCAGTGAGGCAGGGGATAACACTAAGGCACTGCCACCAAAGCTCAAGGAAGGGGAGGGTATTTCTCTCTACAAGAAAAGTATGAAATCATGTGGAGATGGAAGAGGGACTCTGGAGGCGTTTGGTATGTTGCTGGAAGCACAACATGCTGCCAGCCGGAATGGGCTGCCAGCTCATACCATTTGTACATCCCTGCTTGCCAACATCTCCACATGCTGTCCTGAGGACACGAGATGGGATCGGTCTCCAAGATGCATTTCCCAGTGCAGTCAGGCTGGGATGAGGAATAATGCATGCAGCTTTTGTGCCAGGGAGAGACCTGGGCAGGAGTCAGACAGGACTGGACCCACCCAGCTCAGAACACTGACTCAGTTTCCCATAGGTGCACACAACTTGGAGAGCAATCCCAACTGCAACCTGCAGCTGGAAGTCTTTCATGTTGGGGACATACCTGAGAAACATCCTCCCTGGTTCCAAACTCACTGATGGGCATTTGCTTGGCAGGGAAAATGCAATCCTTTCTCACTCTGAAAAGCATGGACACCTTTGATTTACATCTTGCTCAGAAAGCTGACCAGTGGTTTCACAACGAAAGCTGGATGTGCTGCTAAATAAAGTGGCCTGCCTTGGACATAATCTTGCTATCAAACACAAATAAAGATTTTCTGTGACTAGCCAAAGTCTGAACAACCTGTGAAAAGTCTGGAAAGAGTTAGGCACAGAAGAGGTCTGCCTCTGAGAAGAGATACCATCCACAGTCTTTCTGACAAAAGGCTGCCCAAGGGATGTGGATATCATCCAGAAAATATGAAATGACTGCACTGTTTGGGTTGGAAGGGACCTTACCTATCATTAGCTCCAGTCAGCTGCCATAGGCAGGGACACCTTCCACAGTTCAGGTTGCTTAAAGTCCTGTCTGACCTCTCCTTGACACTGCGACTAATGCATCTTTGTTAATTAAGAGCAAGTTATTTTCTGAGGACCTAAGCAACTGGCAAGATCAGTTTAAAGAATTTGATAAATTGAGATCTCGTTTTTCTAATGCACTTCATGGTTAGAAACTCATCCATCTCATGAGAATATTTGAAATTGCTAAATACAAGTAAACCAGAATTTTAGTGATACTCACCACACAACTCACTTGATTTAAAATACTGTTTCTAAGACTAGAAACCAAAATAAGGAGAATGAAAAACACTGTCTTCACAAAGCTCCAAAGGATATTTAAAAGCCTTAAAGATTAGTATGAAAGCAAGGCAAAATATAGAAATACCACTAAAAAGCACTGAAATGTAAAAAAATTCAGCTCTACCTTTTTTATACTGATCAGGACAGCAGCACAATTTCAGATAGTGATAGGACAAAGGGGAGTTTTTTTAAACTGAAAGAAGAGAGATTTAGATTACAATTCAGGAAGAGATTCTTCTTTGGGTAGGTGTCCGGGGAAGCTGTGGCTTCCCCTGGATCCCTAGCAGAGTCCAAAGTCACGCTGGATGGTGCTTGGAGCACCCTGGGATAGTGGGAGGTGTCCCTGCCCATGGCAGGGTGTGTTACAAGGTGGTCTTAAAGGTCCATTCCAAAACAAAATGTTTTATGAGACTATTTAAATACTGTATTATAGTGTGGGACAGACCTTGCCCTGGTGCAGTTCCACTTGAGTGTCTCAGCAAGGTGACAACAGCTGAGAAAAAGGTGCCAACCACAAATCCAGCTGGACTAACATTAATAATAAAGGTGTGCCATGAAGAGTGCACCTCCATGGTAGATTCATCTGATGCAGGTCTCTTCTGAAGAAAAAAGGAATCTACTGGTTTCAGATTTTCAGGTTGCTTGCTTTCTTTTTTTGAGCAATATGCTTCTACAGGGTGAATCAAGGAAATACATAGCTAGTGCCATTAGCAGCCTACATTCATAAAGGACATGATTTCTGCCTCTAATTTGTACTGTCCAACTTCATTACCTGTTATCATACCTAATTACTCCACCTTATAGGGAAATGCAGGCTAATTAGGGAGGATGTTATTCACCACATTTAAAACATTATGAAGCAAATGAAATATTACCAGGAGGCAAAAAGGTGATTTGTTTTCTTGTAGCATGACTGTAAATTAGTCCAGAGAAGATAAAGACTCTGTTTAATTACCACATGGAAGGTTTTTCTTAAAACATAAGCTGAATTTTCGGACCACTTTCTGAGGATTGTATATGTTTGGCAGACAGCTGCCTCAGAACACTCTTCCCAGTACAGTGTTAGTTTCAGGACCATGTATGTGGAGAGAGATCTTTGTATTTACACTATTCAAATTCTCTAAGTCCTGTTATTTCTTTTTTCCAAAGGACAATATCACTAAAAAGGATCTTTATATTTTGAAGTGTATATAGCTGATCACCGTGCAAATATTTTCAAGAGAAATCACTGTATTTCACAAAGATGGGTGTGATTTTTATCATAGATCAAAGTGAGAAAGAAGGGGGAAAAAATGATAAATCATCAGAGATCCAAAAATACTTTTCATTTGGAGAAGATATCAGGCCATTTCGGTGGCACTGATAGAGTCTCTGCTCTGTCTCCATTACCCACTGAAGGCAGCCGGAGTCAGGAGCTGACTACGCTAGATTATATTCCCTATAAGATGGTCACCAATATATATATATATGATCTTCAACCTCTATTGATTGACCAATTTCACAAGCAAAGACTGGTGAAATGAAGCTGAAATGAACATCATGCTTTAACTCATTGAACCCATCAGGCCTGAGTTAATCTCACTGCCCACTGTCTCTGATAGAATTCAATTGATCAATCATGTTTCGGTGATAGTACCATTTCAGTGGCTTATTGCTTCTTCATTTCAAGCCTTGACCTGTTAGATATACTTGGACCAGCTCAGCTCCTTCTGGAGTCACACAGACTCCCATCTGCCAACAGCAGTGCATTGTCGTGCCTTCAAGCTCAGGAAAACTCAGGGGAGCACTGGTGAATACTCTCACCTTCACATTCTGTTTTTACAGGTATTCTACCAACTTTGCAGTCAGGATAAGTGTGAAGACCAGTGCACACTACCAATACATAGGCAGCCTGTCCCCAGAACAGTCCCAGCTGGATGCTGCCATCAGCCTTGCACACCCCTGAAGTGCAGAGCTGGCCAATATTCACCATGCCTGTGGCTACCACTGGATGGAGAGGGGTCTTCCGTGATTTTTCATCTGCCATTTAAATGCATAGCTGCCCAGGTGCATCCCATTTGCTGCTATCCTGGCCCCCTTCCTGCCCTTTGCTCCTGCAGAGTCCCCAGCACTGCTGGAGAAAAGGGCCATTTGGATTCCACTGCTGCTTTGGTCCCAGCTGCCCTTACTTCTGCCAGCAGTAACTGGAGGGTTCCTGGCTCTTCTGAGGCTGCCTTCACCCCATGCACAGTCCTGCAGACCTGGCTGCATCTCCAGAGCTCCCTGAGGTGAGCCCACCCCACGCCTCACTCTTCCAGCAGCACCTATCTGCACTGCAGAGCAGTCAGGCCAGTGACTGTACATCCAGCCCCAGATTTGCACTGGCTCTGGGGAATGGAGGAAGCAAGACAAAAGAGCTGAGCCCTGTCATTGGCCTGTCAGTGCTGCTCTTCCTAAAATGCTCAGCAGCACAGCAATTAGCACTTTTATCAACAACCAGACACCTCTGGTCCTTCACTGATGAGTGATGGAGCTCTTCTCCACCATGAGGACATTTGTCTCTTTCCTGTAAGGCAGCTGGAGGTTCTCCCTCGTGTACAAGCTGGAGTCAGGCTGTACACCCACAAGACGTATGAGCTGGAGCTGTGCCAGTACACACTCGAGATGCCACCCACAGCACTGCTGCAAATCTGCACAACAAGGCTGGTTACGAGACTCACCAACAAAGTGGGTTTTATTTATTGTACAGAATGTCTCATGAGATTACAGCTGTCCTCCTCCTACATTATTTTAATCCCACCGTAGCCATATATGGAAATGTATTTATTTATCTCCTAGGGAAAACCTGCCATCTCCACCATCCCACATTCAACAAAGATATGGTGGGACCTCTCACCTCAGGAGCCCTAATGCTTGTGAATCTGACAGCCTATACATCTGAGCAAACATTTGTGCAAATAGTGCCACTGAGTGGAGCTGGATTGCTTGTGCACCTGCCCAGGCTACCACCAGGATGGACTTTGCTCATGCCTCAAGCCTTGTACATGCAGGACTCTGCCCTGCACCTTGCACAGTCTGCAGCTGGGGATAAACAATGCCTCTGGGCTGAGGGACTTCCCACAGGTTAGAGCATCTGACAGCAGGCTTGGCCTTGTTTTGCTGCCCAGCAGCTCCAGTGAGGGCTGTGATGGTGGAGGAGAGCCAGCTGGACCGTCCCCTGCAGTGTTCTAGGACCTCAGCACAGCTGGCTGTGCAGATGTGCCCACCCCAGTGAGGATCCAGGCACACAGCAGACAGCAATCTGTGGATCATCCCTAGCCTGGCAGCTGTCAGTTCAGCCTCCTCACAGCATTCTCAAGGAACCACAGTGATGCCCATGGGCACAGCCCTGCCTTGTGACAGACTCTACCTGAGACCAGTGGCTGGAGGGACTGATGAAACCACTGGAAGCTTTGTGACTGCTCTTCTGCACACTTTTCTATTTTAAAACCAGCACAAATTATGTCAGTGATACCTCCCTGCACGGTGAGGAATTTAGAAGTGCAGAGTTGAGGGTTGAAAGAAAGAAGCTGAGTAGAGCAGAGCAGACACCCCAAGCCCGGCACAGAGAGTGGGAACATGCATCCCACCATTGCTCCTGGGCCACAGGAGGCTGTGGGTACCTGGAAACGCCTCCTGGTTCAGGGCACTCCTAGGCCAGCTGCAGTGTGATGTGGAAATACTTGTATTTCTGTGATTTCTGTAGTAACTAAGGTGAGCTGTAACTCCAGTAAATATATACAAAATGTCATGACAAGTTCCTTGAGAAATGACTGTGTGAAACTGATTCTTTTCCTAATCCATTTTTGTAAGCTGTGTTCAGCTTTAGGGACATGCACTTTATATCATGTACTCCCAGCTAAAAGGAGTTTTAAATGGTTGTTAAAGGCTTATTGAAGCATTTTTAACATCATTTATACCTACTTCCACACTATGTCATAGCATATCTTTTGATCGCTTCTTTCAAAAAAATAATTCCTATGTATGCTTGGGTGACAAGGACTAATGCAAGTTGCAGATGAAACTGTGTTCTGTGTATGTTTGGAAATGCTAAAATGGCCTCTTGTTTTTAAAAAGTGGGAGAGGATTTACAGCTCTGAAAAATACCAGGAGACAGAAATTTGACAGCCAAAGGAAAAGTGGTGGTAGGACAGGCAGCCCAGTGGGGTCTGGGCAAAGAGTGACCAGCTCTGGACCAAGAGCTCTGCTGCATCCCAGCAAGCTCTGCCTGAGCGGGGAGATCTTCAAGCAAGGCAAAGCTCCTAGGAAATGTAGAGGACTCCCAAGCAGCAATGCTACTCCTCCTAAAATGCAAATTCCTAGCAAAGCACTGAAGCAGTACCACCAAGATATAGTGAGGCTGGATATAGTGTCCTTCCTAAAAGCAAAGGACAGAAAAAGCCTGTGGAGGATGCAGCCTGCTCTACCAGCAACAGTGTTCTGCATTGTTTCAAAAGTGGAAGGTGTCCACCCACACTTCCTGTGCAATTATCCACAAAAATTAAAGAGTTCTTAATACCTGCAGACTTTGCTTGTGCATAAATTAGATATCGCCTGATTTTACAAAATTACAAACAGTGGCCTCAAGCCTGCAAGTGTTGACACAAAGATGGAACCAACGTCACAGAGGAAGCCACCCTAATGGCTCGCAGACATAATGCAATACACAGGAATAAAGCACCATTATAAAATGTAATATGCATTTTACATTTTACAGATGTTTACAAGTAACACAAAGTGCAAGTTGAATGATATTTTCATATATTTTATCCGCATGCATTAGTTGGGAGAAATTATGCTTTAAATATCCTCCACAGATGTGTAATGTGATTTTAATACACCAAAAATTTCTGTGTACTTCTTACACCTGGGAGCCACATCTGTCCTTTGGCTGCAGTTCTTGTCTACCTGAACACAGCCATGCTCTGCCACGGTGACCATAAGCTGGAGAGATGCATTTTGCCATCTGTGGCATGGTCTGGCAGCTCCCAAAGTCAGGGAGGTCACCACCAGTGCCCAAGGGATTGGCACTGCTGGGAGGTCCCCGCAGTTGCACCCACCCTGTGCTGTCTAGCTCTGGAATCTTCCAGCCTCAGCACCTCAAGGAGGGAGGGTGCAATGGTGTTCTCACCACTGCAGTTTGGGAGATTTTGTCTGCTGGCACAGGAGATGCTGTGAATGAATGGGGTGTGCAGAGCAATATTTGGTGGGGTGAGCAGTGGACACTGCCTCTCTGAATGTCTTTGAGGTTTTTGACATGATTTCTCACCGCCTCCTCCTGGAGAAACTGATAGGATGGAAAGGTGGGCTCACAGTAACCTTCTGAAATGCACCAAAGGCAAATGCAAAGTCTAGCATTTGGGAAAACATAACCCAGGAGGACATCACAGCTGGGATCAGCCTGGCTGGGGAGCAGGTTTCTTGAAGGGAGCCTGAAGGTGCTGGTGGACACCAAACTCAATGACAGTGACCAGTGTGCTGCTGTTACCCAGCTGGGCAGCATCAGCAAAGATGCTGCCAACAGAGATAGAGAAGTCATTGCTACCCTCTACTAGGTATCTGGAAAGCTGTGCTCAATTTTGGACACCACTGTGCCACACAGATGTGGACAGGCTGGAGAGGGCCCAGAGAAGGGCCACAAAGATGAACCAAGGGTTGGGTAGCTGCCATAAAAGCAAAGGCTGAGTGATCTGAGTTTGTTCAGCCTTAAGAAAAGAAGGCTCAGAGAAGATCTTACTACCATGCTCTACTAATAAAAGTGTGACTGCAAAGAAGATGGAGACTCCCTTTTTCACAACAAAAAGATACAGGGTAATGGGTACAAGTGAGTCTTGGGGAGATTCCAGTTAGACACACAGCAAAAATTATTTGCAATGAAAACAAGTAGCCACAGCAATAATCTCCTCAGGGAAGAGCTGGATTCCTCAATGTGGGGCACTTCTAGGGCCTGGGAAGGGTTTTGGACTGTCTTGTCTAGACCATGCTTTTGCCAATAAATATTGCACCAGGCAGTGCTTGAGGCCCCTTCCAGCCTGGTGTTCTAGGTTTCTATATGAAAAAGGTAGATGGTGACCCAACAAAAATGTTGTGCCTCTGTATATGCTTGTATTTTATGGTTCTGCCATAAATGTTCTGACACATTGGAGACTGAACAAAATTAAACAGCCAAGATTTTACTTTTAAGGGAAAACAGTGTAGCTCTTTTCTAATTGCTGTAATTAATTAGTGTCATCTAAACATTAATTATTTATCCTGCAGTAAACTTAGCAATCTACAGTACAACTCCCCTGATGCTGTGCTTATCACACAGAAGCCCTTATTAAGCACATGTGGGTGAATCTCCCTGCATTTGTTTGTGTTATTGCAAAACCTGATTTCATTCAGTAACTGGTTGAGGGGATCACTTTTTGGGCTGCATCACAGAAATTCTTGCAAAGATCTCTTGAGCTGGAGACCCTGTTCCTGCAGCTTCAGCTGAAACAAAGGCTCCAGGAACATCCTCACCACACCAGCAGGTGTGCCAGTTTTTCTAATCTCACTTATTTCCATTCTATCTAATGAGACAACTGCTCCGGGAAATGAATAATAATTACATATATATATACATACATTTTATTTATTTCATTTTATGTAATAAAATGAGAGAGAGATAGCAAGGAGAGAGAGAGAGAGATGGCTAGACCTTGGCAAATAATTTTGGAAGACCACTGTATCCAATGCTCCCTTTTTGATCCCAACAGCCAGATGTGCAAACCAGTGGTTTCCATGACCCAGTGATAGTGATCTGAGAGTGAATGCCTGGTGTGGCAGTCAAAGGCTTGCCTCTCTCTGCTCAGTTAGTGCCACAGAAGCCAAGGGCAGGGATGTGACTCACTGTCCTGCAAAGCTGCAGTGATGGATTTTCAAGACTTTTTCTTCTATAGAAAAGCACTTAAACTGAAACTGAATCTTGTTCACAAGCACAGGTTATTTTTGAAGAACTGCATGACAGAAAGCCCTACTGGGGAAAATACTGAACATGTGGAGAGACCCCATCCTGAGACTTTAAAATGGAATTTATTTTAGTTTTCCAGTTCAAAATAATTTCAGTGCTTAAATATAAATTAATCAGCTTATATGAAACCATAGAATCACCAATTCAATTGCTTTGGAAAAGTCTTCTAAGACTGTCAAGACCAGCCATTTACCCAGCTCTGCCAAGACCACTACTAATCCATGCTCTTAGGCAGCATGTCTTTTAAATCCCAGTAGGCATGGTGACTGCACCTCTGTCCTGGATAGCCTGTTTCACTGTTTGACACGCATTTCAGTGGAGAATTTTTTCCTAATATCCAATCTAAACCTCTCCTGGTACAGCTGAAGGCTATTTACTCTCTGTTACAGAATCCCAGACTGGTTTGGGTTGGAAGGAACTGTAAAGCACGTGTCATTCCACATTGCACTGTCCCAGGTTGCTCCAAGCCCCATCCAGCCTGGCCTTGAGCACTTCCAGGAATGGGGCAGCCACAGCTTCTCTGGGCACCTGTGCCAGGGCCTCACCACCCTCACAGGGAGAAACTCCTTCCAATATCCCATCTAACCCTTCCTTATGTGACTCTGAAGACATTATCTCTTGTCCTATTATCTATCAATCAATCAATCAATCAATCAATCTCTCTCTCGTTATCATCTATGTTTAGAAGTATTTAAATGTAAATAAGCCATCACTCCTCATGACTAACCAAGCACAGATGGGCACCAATCTCTCCTCACCCACCAGGCACTCCTGTTATTTATGTAAAAGACAAGACCTTTTCCTTTAAAAAGATTTACAGAATCTTTAGGAGAGGTTCATTATAATTTTTCACGGTTTTGCTTCCCCATCTCCTTTTGACATAATTCCCTTTAGGAAGAAAGGAAACACACTCAGGATGCTCACTGCCTGACTTGTTTCCTCCTTACATACATACAGGTTGTATACATAAACATTTACATGTAGCCATGTGTTCTTCACAGAAGCATGCAGAACCAGGTCCACTTCCCCACACAAAGGCACAGATGGCAAGACAAAACCACTCATTCACAAAAATGACTGGATTTTACCATTCTACTGTTTGGTAAAATCTCTGAAAAAGACCTTTTTTAGAAAGAAACAAAAAGGAAAAAAAAAAAAACCAAACTTGTAAAATGTAACTCTGCTACTGCTGCAAAAGGGAGTGGCCAGGGGCTTGGGCAGGGAGACCAGTAACTCCCCCAGAAGGAACTGAGGGCTCTCTCCACTATCATCCATGCCAATTTTCC
Source organism: Petroica traversi (assembly GCA_025920805.1). NCBI lineage: Eukaryota > Metazoa > Chordata > Aves > Passeriformes > Petroicidae > Petroica > Petroica traversi. The sequence goes on along the minus strand of JAHLSL010013310.1, from coordinate 153,571 downwards.
TCTCACTGGAGGTTTTGTGGCAAGCAGTGACTGAGGGTCTTCTCTGTAACCAACACTGGGATTAACTGGGAGCACACTGCTGACACCCTACACCTGCATCATTCCCCAGATGCCCACCTGCACCAGCCAAGCCTCTCAAGCCCCACTGTGGAATCCCATCTGCTGGCATGCCCTGTACCCGACCCTCAGGAAGGAGCCCTGGGCCCAGGGGCCACCCACCAGCTCCAACACCTTCTTTTGCCACTGGAATGTGGGCACCAGTTGTTACCATAACACACTCAATTGTTCTCAGCAGTGTTCCAGCAAATAAAGCCATTAATTACAGCCTTTCCCTCAGCCGCTGTTGGCTGGAGCAGCAATCAATGTGCAACCCCTCATTGCCTGCTCTCAGGGAGCAGAGACAGATGCCATAAAAATGATCCGCAGCCCGCGCTGAGCCCCGCCGGCGGCTGTGCCCGGGAGCGGCCGCCACGCTGCTCTGACACGCGATACCATATTTATTTGGCCTGCTGCAACCGTGGGGGAAGGCATCCCATTAGGCGATTATTTTTATCTTATAACGTCAATTTACTTATACTGATTGGCTTCCTGCCGCCAAATATCAATTAAATTGCAAATGCCTGCTGAAGCTTATTTTATGTCTCTTGCCCCTCATTTCCCTTCTTTCTTCCTTTCTTTCTCTCTCCCTTTCTTTTTCTCAGAAAGAGAGAGGGAGAGGGAGGGAGGGAGAACCCTATGTTCGAACATAATTTAGTTTATTTCCCTTTCCATATCTCAAAGGAAAATCTATATCTCCCCCTGGAAGGCCATTTGCCCTCTGTTATTGGGAGCTGAGGTATCACAGCAGTGGGCAATTTGTTTCAACCGACTATCGCCAGCCCATCAGGACTCCTCAGGACCTCTGCCATCTCAATGCAATTGTATCTGATATTTCCATTTATGATTTGTTTTTAACAGCTGCCAGTACCCACCAGATGAATGGGTTTCAGATCTCACAAAGTGTGCCCACCCCATTCCTTCCTACCACAGCCACCTTCTGTCCCAAGGTGCTCATCAGCTTGATGATGCAGATTTCTGCTTGTCCCACTGGCAGAAACTGTAAACTCAGGCTGCTGCCCCCTGGCAGTTGTGTCTCGGGAGGTGACAAGGTGGCCGGAGTTGCCAGAGTCTGTAAGCTGTTCCCATGACAAAGAGTTGCCCAAGTGGCCTTTGACACATGGGAGCAGGAACCTGTCCGGTGGCTGCAGGTGGCTCACCTGAGCTTGTCATGGGGAGGGGGCTGCACCTCCCCATGCACACCCACCACCCAAGCAGCACTTGGTCTCCTCTGACCTGGGGAAAGTCTGAGCAACACAAGACACCTACTGGCACCTACACCAAAGCAATGTGTTATACATCACTCCCTCACTGCTGCCAGTGACATCCCTCCCCCCCTGAACTGGTGGAGAACTCTGGCACAAGACCCCAAAGTATCAAACTTCACAAGCAAGCACACATCCCGTCACAATATCCTCGAGCACCTCTGCCCATGCCTCCAGGGAGACAGAAAGGGAATGGGACCACATTACACTAGTGGGGCTAGAGGTGAGCATCAGTGATCAAATCCAACATCTCTGGCAACCAGAGACTGACAGCAGCACTGAGAACTGGAGGAGGACCAGAAAGGTAAAGCAGAGCTGAAATGCAACCAAGACAAAAAGAAGAATGCCAGCCATCAATGAGGAACCCTCAGGTACAGACCACACCTGATCCAGCAGTACAGTATTGGATTAAACCCCTCCAGCACTGCCCACGCTGCCTGCGACTTCCCACAGAGTGCATGGGTTCACCAAGGAAAAAACCTGAAATCACGAGTTCAAGAAAAATCAGCTACAACCTCTCTAGATGCAGAGACAGCCTTCACGCCTTTACCTCCATCCCTTGCCAGTGCTGCACACGCACCCTGGGCCCGTGCAGAGAAAGGGGCACTCAGGGGTGCAGCATAAGAGCAAACACCTTGCCACACACACCTTGCCACACACACACCTTCATCCAGTCAAGCACTGGACACATTGTGATCTCCTATCTGCCAAGTCCTGGCTGTTACAGATGTCTGGAAAGTATCCAAAACTTCATTGGCATCTTAGAAAAATGCATATGAGTTTATTCTGGGCTTGCCACGTACCAGGGTGATTGTCACAGCACTGATAATCTTCTTCACAACAATTTACTTCACAACAAGGTTGTAGACTGAAAATGTAAAGGTTTAGCAAGGTTTAAGAACCTGGGCCCATGTATTTGAACAATGCAGGCAGAGAGCAAGACAACAAGCTATGAGGAATGCACCAGTGTGCACATACACATCTACAACTCTCTTCACTTAAAATATACATACAGTGTATGTGTACACATGCACGGTGACTATCTCCATTCCATCTGTCCATCAATATAGCTATAACCTATGTAGAGATGTTCATAAAGAAAAAATCAAGGGTACTAGAAAAGACCTCTTCACCCTCAGCAATGTTGATTATTGACGGGTTCATTCAGTTCCTGATGGAGATAGTGAGATTGCCTGGGATGTACCTTGCAGGTTTCTAAACTGAAGGCTCCAGAATCAATTTTGTGGTAACTGGTTAGATGTGACCAGCTTACAAATTCAGCATGGGTGTCAGGAAGCAAATTCAAGTAGCACCATTACTTTTTTTTTTAAATATCAGGGTTGAGGAAATGCTCCTGGCTGAGCAAGTCACAGGACAGAGCAGAGATTAATGACTTTGGCTTGTTTTCATCTCCAGAGTGACAAACAGGTACACAGCAGGTCATAGCTGGTGCTGCAAAATTATGCTGAAGCTCACAGCTTGTGCAGGAAGATTTGCCACTCCTAAAGTGCCAACAGATTCTGCTGGGTAAGACTGGTTTGGTGAAGATCACCACTTCCTCCACTGTCTGAGGTCCACTTTTCATGGTGACTTTGTGCTAATGACAGCCCCCACCCTATGCCAGCTTCCCTCCTGGTCTGCCCAGAGAGGGGCAGGACAGAGAATACGGGCTTCTTGGAAAGCTTGGCAAGAACTTGTCCTGGGAGGCCCGAGGGTTCTGCCTAGCAGTGACCAGAGGAACTACACATGCATACTCCACTGATGAACAAATTTTCCACTTCTCTGAGGCGTGAAGTAGCACCAGTTTCACATTCCAGAGTCAAATCATCAACTCAATAGCTCCATTTTCATCCATCACCTCCTAGGAGAAAGCGCTCTTGGGAATTTGCTTCGGCTGTGACAAGGATCAGGAAATATGACTTGGCATTCAGAAACAAGACCAGGAGTCTCCAGAGGTTTACACTGATTTGACAGACCAGACACTAACTTCATGAGGAACCATGACAGATTCCAGCATCTCCACATCCTGGCATCCTTCTTTAAAGTAAACTGACCCTGTAAGGTGCTGTGGTGGTCAAACAATCAAGCACCAAATGCCCTGCAACAAGTAACATGTAGGTGTAAGAAAGGGAGAATAGGTAAACTGAGCATTACACAAATTTAAAACTCAAAAACACACACCTGAACAGATCCAAAATAACCTTTCTTGGATTCAGGCATGCCTATAATCATGTTCCTCCCATCTCTAAGCATTCGTAACAGTCCTGGACCATCCAAGGCCATGATAGATGGGGACTGTTCTTTTTTCCCTGACTGTCACTAGGCAGAAAGAGACAGGCTCTGCTCTAGCAAAACACCTCCCTCTTCCAGAAATGCCAACTCCTGTGTCCTCCTGCCTGGGAGAAAATCAGTGTGAGAATGGAGAGAGAACGGCTAGGTGCTCATTCTCAGGGAAGCAACTGGAAACCCAACAAATCAGAGAAGAAAAGACTGCTACATGACTATTTCTTATTAGTTGACGTACAGACAAAAAAAGTCAGGCACTGTCAAGCATGAAATCTTATTGGGACAATAGAGATGGAATTGCCACTGCTGACAGCAGTGTTTACAAGGGCATGATGTGTCGATGCTGCACAGCATGAAACCAGCAGCCCCGTCTAGCTCTGTGAATTGTAACAAGAGGCAAAATATCCCATTTGGGACAGATAGGAATTGTACCACCAAAAATAACCTCTCAGGTGTAAAATCCATTACAGGTGGATGGAGGGAAATGCAGAGGAGGCCAGCTGGCACAGCAAGAGGCTCCTGAGCTCTCTCCAGCCAAAGCACATAGCAAACACGATCTCTGAGAGAAGACTTGCCAGAGGGTTTGAGGGCTTCTCTTCATCTCCAGCCAAGAAAAGGTGGAGTAAAGGGAGCAGGAATGTGCACCTCACACTGTGGGCTCTGGCATCCAGCCAGAAGGCATTGCTTAGGCATTTTCAGGCAACACACTGATATTAGACCATCTACCTGCCTTCAGGCACTCTGAGCCCTGTTATCAGCCTGCTGAGAAACCAGCACCACTTCTGAAGGGTCTGAGTTTTTTAAAAGCCTCCATCAACCAAATTAGTCTAACTTAAAGGAACTGTATTCAGGGCAGTCTGGCAGCTGAGTCCAACAAGCCTGAAAACTGCTCATTTTGAGACCTTCCAAAGAACAGTCTAGCAGGCAAATGTCCCAGGGACAGCAGGTGCACAAAATTGTATTGCAGGGAAGGAAAATGAAAACAGAAGGAGTACCTTGACCTCAAAGTTCAACAACAATTGTTCAGAATTATAAGGAGGGAGGCTGAAGCATGTTTAGCCAATATAAGACATTCTGGTGTCTTCACCTGAAATGCTCAGCCACCAAGAAGCCTTTGATGTGCACACTTGTGTATCTACTGCTCTCAGCTTCTCCCTTAGGGCTGTGCCTGCTCTCTCTCATGAAGCACTGAAATTCAAGAGGAGGATATGTACCCTGGCCATTAGATGCAGCAGCGTGGGGGTGAGCAGTGCCCACTCCTGCAGAGCTCTGTGACAGCTCATCAGGCAAAACCCAGCACCCCAGCAGTTATTGCAGCATCAAGGGGAAAGGAGGCTCTGCTGTGTGAGATGGCCACCACTCAACCAAAGGTGTACTTACAGATGTGTCCTCACAAATATGAAGTTTACTTTCTTTTAGTCTTTCTCTAGTCTTTTGACTAAAAGTCAGTGTGACTCATGTAAAGCACCTGAAAGAAGCACCTTGTGAAGCCATGGTTCCCACAAGAGCAGCATTCTACAGACCTTGTCCTGCTCTGTCAATCAGCATCTCTAAAGTCCTGGTCTAGTGGAGATGTCCTGCCCATGGCAGGGGGTCAGCCTAGATGACCTTTAAAGGTCCCTTCCAAACCATTCTGCAGTTCTGTGATTCTAAGTGCTATGATAGACATCTTTTCCCTGACTCTGTGCCATTTTGCAAGATATCAGAGAACCATAATGGCAGGGCTGCAGGAAGTTTCTAAACAAATAACACATCCCTACTCAGTCTGTGACCAAAGAAAATCAAAGAGCAGCTGATGCAGCCTACAAATGTTTCATTGCAGCCAGCATCCCCTTACAGAGCTACAGGGAAGCAGTTTTATGAAGATGGAGTGCCCATGTGATCAGAAAACCATCACATTTCACCAATGTTAGGACCTGACAGAATTCCAATATCCTGACCTCCACTGTAGACATCTCTTTTGCCGTGCTCAAACCAGCCAGATCAGTGCCCAGCTGATAGGAGATTTTAACTGGATTTCCTTTCAATATAAGGCATCTCAGCCAAGAATCCTTGGTTTCCCCACCTGTAATATGGATCTGCAGGAGCAAAGGAAGTCTCAAGCTAAAGCTATAACCTTACAGGATTCGCCACAGGTACGTGTTGACTGTAAATACCTCTTAGCAGAATCTCAGATGAGATAAAACATTAGCAAGCTCCACACTCACATCTTACAGTCTTCTGAAGAAAAGACATTGGTTGCTTTCAGAAGACCAACTGCTCTTCCCATCTCTGAAGTCATGGGCACCATTGTGTGGACAGGCACTGCCTCAGAAGCAAGAACCCACAAGAACAGGGAAGAAACTGTGGAGGTGCCTCCTCAGGTAAGGCTCATGAAACTGACTCCAAACTCTAGCAAAGTAGTTCCAGCACTATACGTGGAGTGCAGTGCAGGAGTGCACTTGTGTCATGGCAGAAGAGCTGGAGTACAAAGAAACAAACCTCAGACCACCTGGACCAGACTACCCAGAAGTACACACAAAACAGAAAAGGTTTAGCTGAATTATCTAACTGAATATACCAGGTGTGGTTGGAGCTTCCTGCCCATGGCAAAAACTAGATGGCCTCTAAGGGTCCTTCCCACTCAAACCATTCTGTGATTCTGTGATTGTATGGATATGAAATGGGGAAACAAGTTGCAATCAGTCTTGTTGTGGAAGTTCAGCAAACCAGCAGTGCAATACTTCATCTATCAGACACTCATACATCCTACTGGAGCAGGTAGGGACACCCATCTCTGGAGTTTCTCATTTAGGATTTCCTTTTCCATCTGTAAAGTCTTCTCAAGTACAAGAAGAATAAAAAGAGGGACTGGGCTTTTTGCAGAACATCTGGATGCCCCTAAAATACAGCTTTTTGTGCTTGCTGATGATGGCTATTGTTGCTCTGCCTGAGCTGATGGATGTCCAGAGCCCCAGAGAGCCACTGGGCAGGGGCCTCAGGAGGTGCAGGCCATGCATACAGCCTGAGCAGCAGGGCTGATGGCACATTCCCGTGCCTTGCACATGCTTGAGCCAGTGTGTGTGTGCTGAGAACCATTATCTTCCCAAGTCCATCTGTAGTTCATGGCAGAGCAAGCCCTGGCCCAAGGTTTGTGCCTCAACACAAGACTCAGCAAGGAAACCCCACTTTCTGTAAGCACTACAGCTCTCTCTGAGCTCTACCATATCCTCATCACTGTGCCATGGCAAATTTGTAAAGGGCCTCTTCTCAAGTTCTGGCACATCCAGGAAGTACAGACAGCCTGCAGGTATGAACCCAATGCTCCTGCAGACTTGGTATGACCAGCTATTTATTTCATTAGCTGCAAACAACACAGAGTGCAAAATGCAGTCACCAAGTCTGATGCAAATAATCCCCAACGGGACTATTGTGACACTACCAGGAGAAGGCAAAATGAGCAGGATTCATTCAATGCTGCACTACCAGCTCTAGCAATGAACAGCCCTCAATGCAAAGAGCGCACACAAAGGACATGGCAAACAAAAACTGAACTGGAGAAAGCCATCAGTCTCACGACACCTCCATTTTCTGCGTCTCACTGATTTTGCTCTGTCTGCTCATGGGGAACTTCCTGATTGGCAACAACAGCAATTACAGCTTACAATATTAACTCCAGAGCTTCCCAAAGCACCAAAAGAAAAAGTGGTTTTCCACTATCATTCAGGATTTCAGGAGGCTCTCATTTCAGTCAGGGAAATAATTCTGATTTTAAAATCCAGGTAAGCTTGAATTGCTTGAACCAACTGCAACAGCAGCAGATTTCAGTCCCTACACGATAATCCTGGTACTAGGGCTGCACTTTGCAGCTGTGGAGAAAGCAGCTGACCTGCCATTACCGGCAGAACTGTTTTGCTTCCTCCCTAGGGGCAGGAGCACATTTGTGGGGAGGAGGGAGACCCTGGTCTAAGCACACCCCCACCCCGGTGGTCACCCCACCATACAGATGGAACAAAGCAGTGGAAAACCTATTACAGTTTCTGGGGCACAGAGAAAGCCTGACACAGAAATAGATTACACTTGGAGATCTCTTGATTTGACGGAGATGCCAAATCATTTACTTAATGCCTTGTTGTCAGACCTTTCATGTAGGGATATGGCCTATGTCTCTTTCCAACCACCACCTGTGACTGAACCCCTGCAGCTCCCCTAAGCTCCCCTCATCTCAAACACATCTGAAATTCAAGCATTTGTTTTAACAGTGCAGATGTATGCTGACCCAAGAGACTGATATTCAAACAGGGAAAAAGGGGAAAATCCAGTATCACACATCCTGATACGAAGTGTGAGACCTTCCTCTCACAGAAATACCTTGTTCAAGAGCAGCGTGTGAAGGAAACTAACCACCAAAAAGCCAAACAATCTTTTCTTGATTTTGTTCTTCAGACCTCTCAAAAATCACTGTCATAATTTAAAAAGTGGAGTACTATTTGGGAAAGTTCGTGAGTAACATAATTTATGCATTGTAAGGTGAAACTTTTATCACCTCTCTCCATATATACATATATATGATAGACGCATTAGGAACACATAGACACGTGCTCTGTACAGGCTCATAGGTACACACATGCCTTGTGACTGCACCTCAGCATTTCCTCCTCTGGATTCTACCTATTTCTTGATAAATCAGATTTATTCATCATGCTTATGAATTTCTGCTTATTTTATATTAGCATTTTTAACAAGCATCCATCAAAACTGACAAGTCCTGCTTTTCCACAAAACTGCTTCTTCTTTCAGAAATGCATTCCCACAAAAGAATCCTGGCCAGCCCCAGTACTGGCACCATCAGGATGATGTGACAAGTCACCTACCCCTAAACTGAATTTTAGCTAAACCTATATGAAGAGGTTGTTCCTTGAAAAGCATCTAGCAGTCGACAGCTCCTGATGAGAACAGCTGGAGCTACAGCAGGGCTGTAAGGAGTGGTGAAAGTCTGGGCTTTTCATTAACATAGCTCTGAGAAAATCCCTGCTCCACTGAAGCCGGTGGCAAACTGGCAGGGCTTCACCTCAGAGCCAGAGGAGATCTCTCTAGAAAACAGGAGCCCCGGGGACCGCATTAGGAGAAAGTGACAAACATGCTTGATGTGCACACCAGACAGCTGGTAACCTGCTTGCTCAGAAAGGGCAGCTGTGCTGGCAGGGAGTTTTCCTGTGCTGAGCTGTGAACAGGTGAGCATCATTGATGGCCAGGGCAGAGCCAGTCCCTCCCTCAGACCCCTCGGACATGAGGCATGGGGACATCCTCATCTGGGGACAGCTGCCCACCAGCCACTGCCATCTACCAGGCCATTCCCATGTCCCCAGGCATCCCACAGAGGTCATGAGCTGGCAGCAGAGCCCCAGAGCACAGGGGTGCAGGCAAACCCAGGTGTCCATCATGCCAGCAGCTCAGGCCATCACAAGGAAGCTGGGTGCACATTGACAGTGAAGAATGTGAAATGCTTCACTGTCTGACAGCACTGAAGGTTGCACCAGGAGGATCTCAGCCCACAGCTCTATCACCTGGGCAGAGCCTGGTCTTTTCCTCCCAGAATACTGTCCTGCCTGAGCAGAGCTCAGGCAAACACATTGCTCTCAAACATCAGAACAGCTCCATTTGGAGGATGAATTGGATTTTTGCTTCATTTCCATTAATTTAGACATGCAGAACTTTCTCAGAAACAGAGACTATATTATTTTAATGCTGCTGTAGTGGAGATCTTAGCTGACCTATATTTATTCTTTTTTCTCTGTAATTTCATGAGGAATGACATCTCAAAGAGGAATCCTGTGCCAGCTGAGCTGCTCCTCTTAATGCCTGGGATGGCTGGATCAGCATCAATAAGCCCACAGATGCAGGTGGTTCTTGAAACACTCGGGGGTTTAATTCTTATGCCTTGAGGCAGTCAAACTCCTCCTTCAGACATCTACAACCATGTGACACCATCACTGCTGGTATCAATCACGGCCAGAGCCTGCTGCCGCATCAGCACCTTCAGGATGGACCAGGTAAGGTACACAAAAGGCAAATGCAAAAACTGAAAGAAAACTCCAAGTTTTCTTGGAAATTTTCATTTTTTTTCAGAGTTTATGTCCAAGAGGTGAAAAATGAGCTTCCAATGAAGTATTAAAAAAAATAAATAAAACCTCCAGCAAAAATAGATGACTTTGGATATAACACAGATGAAGTCATCATTGCAATGTAATAGCAAAGCCACATCAAACTCTATTTAAAATGATAATGTCAGTGCCTGTGTGGTGAGGGAAAACCATTTTTTCTGAATAGGCAAACTCTAAAGAGGTTAACTCTGCAACCCCAGGAATGAAACCCGGAACACAAAGGACAACCTACATCTGCAGGAGAAAATCGGATCAGTACTTGCCAACCCTGCAAAACCTCATTCCCTTCAAAAGCTTCATCTCATTGTAGTCACTGGACTAATTCCCTGGGGTAAAGGCAACTCCAGGGAGTAAGCACTGCTGAAATCGGAAATCAGAAATCATTCAAGTAAACTCCAGCACTTCCTGAGGACTCTGGAGGGGGTTTCTCTTTCACCTGTGTATGAGCTTGGACATCTCTACTTGTTTCACCTGATTGCCTGCAGTACAGAGTGTTTCTTTCTGATTTTTATGCATTTTCTCCCTGCCTCTTCTCAGCTATTGCTGACTTGGCAGTGGGATCTTTGCATCCCAGATGCTCCATGTAGGCGTATCCCCAGCAGTGTGATACAGGAGGCAGGTCAGTCCCCTTCCTACTCACCTGGGTAAGCCTCTCTGTGTGTCCCTTCCTACTCACCACTGCCCAGACCCACATTTAAATCTTTTGACATAATAAACTTGAAGTTTCCATTGTCAGGTGATTTTTTTTTTTTCTCTAGAACCCCCCACTTTTTTCCCCCTCACTGTTTTTCTGCTTTTAACTGTTTCCCTTGCAGTTAAGATTCCCAAAGGGTTCAGTCCTTTGCACATGACTTGCATGGTGCAGAAGACCCGCAGAAAGAGCTGGAGAGGACACCATCAATCCCCAACACCATCAGGCTCTGGCCACCCTCTGAAGTGAGCTGAGTAATAGGGACTTATGTCAACACTGGACCTCACCAGTGTTTAATTTGTGCACTGAACTCCATCACTGCTGGCTGCAACATGTGTTTTTCTCTGCTAAGAGTGTGGGCAGGCAGTAGAAACACCTCTGTAGGCTCTGTCACCACCCATACTCCTAGACCAGCACCATGACCCCTCCTTCAGCAAGTCCTCCCTAATGGGGATGCTCAAGCACCCCAAGTTAAGAGTGCCTAAAAGAAACCACAAAGAATAAATCTTGGGTGGGTGGAGCACCAACCCCTTCTCAGGAGGGGACAGGGCTTTTACACCACAGATTGTCACTAGAGGTGTCCTGGGATGAGCAGGACACTGAGAGCACACAGAGAGCCAGCAGTGACTGCCAGGAAGAGGGGTGTCTGAGTGGACAGAGGAATTCCAGCCCTCAGAGACCAGAGATTCAGGTATTTGATGGAGCAGTATCTCTGTTACCAAGGTACCTACAGTAAGATTTACTTTGCCTTTATGAAAATTTGGAAAGCCATAGCTGGAAAGGGGCATTTACACACTCATGACTAATTTCACGGCTGGCAGGCCCCTCCTTAGAGCCCTGGACCCTCCAGGGAGCTGCAGGTTGACACCCACTACCCTGGGCTTTGCCATGGCACAGAGCTCAGTGATGAGGTGGGAGCTCTCTGCTGTCACAGGCAGGACACTGGGACCAAGAGGGCAGAACAGGCATAGGTTTGTCTCCACCATAAGGACACAGAGCAGCAGAATGCCCTGGACACTGTCAATCTGCCAGTACACACGTGTACACACTGCAAGTCATGGCACATCTTCAGATAGGGACAGAGATGTGGACATGGCACCTGACTGTTCTGGGAAAGGCTTAGCACCAGCTCTGATTCTGGTGCTCAACTTTCAAAGAAGGGGACCTCAGACAAAAGCAGAAAAAATAATTTACAAGCCTTTTCAGCAGTTGATACCTTGGCACAACATCCCTTGACCATAAGAGGAGCTGACAGAAGAACCTGGCAGCACTTATTCCATGATGGGCTCCCTTTGGAGGCCACTGACCCTCTCATGCAGCCTCCAAGACATTTGTGCCCATAGCCTTTCAAACCTTTGCCTACATGTGAGTTTCTTATTTCTGTCCCTCTGGGAAAACATAGCTCATAGGCCTGTTATGGAGGAAAGACACAAAATACAAAAACACCCACTCATACTGAGTTGTATGCTTTGTTTTTCTCTGTCTCTCTGTCCCCAGACATATCACTGACTTGGCGAGGTCCTGTCCACCTTTGTGACTGCCAAGCACTCCTCCAGCTGATCTCAGTACAGTGGCCATAGTACTGGTGTCCTTGAAATAAATCCTCAGCTTCCCTGCACTATTCAGCACCTGCTTGGATACCCAGACATGCCTGACCCAGGGGATCCCTTCATGAAAATGTGGTGACTGTAAAATGAGACGGTTCTAGAAGACATTGGATTGCACCCACCGTTGTGTGCAATCCTTTGCATTTCCTTTTCATTTTGGTTAATGTCCCAGCTCCTCTTGGAGGCTTAATCTCTGAGACAGAAGACTGTGACCCAAACGCCTGAGAACACACCATGTCTGTGATTAAAGGCATTTCTCAAAGAGTTCAGTTGAGGAAAGAAAGCACCAGCACTTATATCATCACACCAGATGTTGACAACAATTTTGGATTATAGCTGGTGAAAATGGAAACTAAACAAAACAACTCGTACAAGTGGAAGTTTCCTGCCACGCTGCTTTCAATTCCCCAAACTCCTCCACTGCTGAGGAGTCTCTCTGAAGATTGAATTTGAGATATGATCTCTGCAGCTCCTTGGTGCAGGTATCTAAATCTGCCTAACCTCTCCTGCAGCAAGGAGGGTCAGGAGGAGAGCAGACACTTGCATCCTGTGTGGCACTTCATTGAGGATGTCCAGCTGAATTTGGGCAGGCCAGGCCACAGACAGCTTGTGATCAGGCATTTGTGGTTGCACAGAGCCTTTTGCTTGAATCAGCTGCATCTATAAAAGGGAAGCACACGGGCCAGCTGGTCTAGGACAGCCCATGTCCTTGTGAGGAAACAGATTATCCTCCATGCCACTCTGGCTGCACCTGAGCAGAGCAGTGGCATGATGCCCCTCTGTGCCACCCCCTGCACACACCAGCTGAAGGGCTGCCAGCTTCCACACTCTAACACTGTGCCAGGGCAGTGATAACCCTATAGTGGGTTTTTGGTTTTGTTTCTCCTTTTTTAACATGAGTTGGACTTTGGTGATCCTAGTGGGTCCCTTTCAGCTCAGGATGTTAGGTGATTTTAGCCAGAGCAGGATGAGCCACATGTCATATGTGCCCACTGACAGTCTCTATTTTAATAGCTACAAGTAATGTTAAGGACACGACAGGCATCCTGGACTTCCAGGGAAACTACTTGCATGCAAACAGATTTCAGGCTGGCTTAGCTTACTGTTCACCTGCTACCCCTGTTACCTGTTTGTGTCAAAGATTTCTGCACATTTCTGTCTCAGAAGTGAACCTTACATCAGAAAGTGCAGGCACTCACACCCCAAAACAACCTGCAGCAATTGCTCCAAAAGGGCTATTCCTCTGTGTGGAAATGGTTAGTGTTTTGTATAAAGCAAGGAGGAGCCACACAAATGGAGATTCTTGTAAGTCTTCCAGCTCTGTTCATAAACCCACCATATTTCAGTCTCATCTCTCTGCAAGAGTACAGGAACAAGGTGCTTCCTCCAGCCCCAGGCCAGCCCTGACAGTAAAAACAGCTGCAGCAGAGCACAAACAGCAGCTGCCTGCACCAAAGGCAGGCTTTGCCAACAGAAATGCTCAGACTGAGCAGCTCAAGCCCTCCACAGACCTGCAAGCAGAGGGCTCTGCACAAGGTGCAACAGAGCTACACCCAGCATGGCCCCACATCAGCCAGCATCGCCCCCACATAGTCCCCTTGCTCTGTGATCCTTCGTGCTTGCTCCAGGATCCCTCTCAGCAGGCATGGCACAAACAGAGTAGTTGTGTGCTTATGCTTGGGCATAAGCCCTTCTGACATCTCTTCCACACCTGCACAGCTCTGCAGGGTGGAGACCAGGGCTAGCAAGGAGAGGAGTGAATGGAGAAGGAGGATTGGACCCTGCCTGGTCAGGCACTGACCTTCTTGCCCCATCATCCTCAGAGAATCCTCCAGAGCACTTAGGGCCCAGCAATCTCCTTTGTCCCCAAAGCATGTCCTGAGCACCATATCTGGCCTCTGTCTCCTAGGCACCCTCCTGTGGACAAAAGTCTTTTTTGCCCTCTTCTCAGTGCTCACAAGGATTGTTTAACTCTACTTCCAGAGCCTTCACTTACAGACAGAGGATGCTTAGCACTTCCCAAAATATGTCAGGTGTCCATCATGAAACCATCACCACTCACACAACCAGCTGTTGCTGGTGCAGTGAAACCAGTCCCTACATATGCACTGGCTGTCAGCACTGGATGGAGCATTCAGCTTGCTCTGACTTGGGGTATTCCTGTCCTAAAACAGAGCCTGTTGAGAGCAGGCACACCATCATGATCGCTCTGTGCATCCCTGTCACCTACCCCCACTTCCACAACCCTTCCCTGAGATGCAGGGCTGGGCAAACTTGCTGCCACTGCACCTGAGGAGGCAATCTGCAGGCGCAACAGCAAGGTGGCTGCCCAGCATCCACTGCTGGAGGCTGCAGCAGCCGCCTCTGTCTCTCTGCCTCATTATGGAACAGCCTGCTCCTCATGTCAGTCTCCAGTAGCACGTCCTTTAACCAAAAGTGAAAGCAACTGCTCCCCCACGAAGACACATCTGCTCCAAGTCCGTATTACAGCAGGGGAAAAAATGACACCTTCAGCTATATAAACCAATAAAGACTGTCTGATTTGGTTTGCCCCTGTTGATACCCAGCAAGCTCCCCACTGGGTTAAATACTGGTGACATCTGCTAATAAAATGTCAAGAGTGAGGAGAACAAAACTGACTAATGAATTATATCAAGTGTGCAGTGCAGCTGGAAGGGCAAGTCCATCCCACCTCACCCCCAGGCTGAGGGCAAGAGAACATCTGGACAGCACTGCACAGCCAGTGGCTCCAGGAAATGTGTGCAGGGAGGCAGAGCAGCTGGCACTCACCTTCCAACAGCTACAGAGAAACGACACAATGGGAGGGGCTGTCTGTGGAGAGAGCCTCTCCAAAGTCAGGAAATGGTTAAATTAGCTCTGCCACTTGCCCATCTACATCTTGATACAGGCCAAATTTAGGTGACGTGTTTCTCTTCTTCATATCAGAGGAACTTATAGAAGATACAGAGCCTTGGGATACTTCCACAATTCACCCACCCACACCCATCCAGAAGGACTTTGTGCTAAACAGGATAGGGAGGGTGTTATGGATACTCCTAGGGATCTCCCCAACAGACAAAGATGTTGGAGTACCTGACTATGCCTCTCAAAACCTACAGCCCTGAGCCTATTACAAAAGCAGTTTAAACAGCCTGCTGAGGACAGCATTATTGTCCAGCTTAGGAGTTCAAACCCCATGACTCATCCTGACAAACTGATGGGGGCTGCTTTAGCAATCACATGCTCATTTCTGAATGTGAACTGAAAAAAGCTGAGAATGTTCTCATCTCTACTTCTGGAACTGCTTTTGTTTTTCAAGGAAACACTTAATCCGTTTCTCTGCAGTTAAAGCAGAGTCTTCTCAAAGACACCCAAAAATGGCTCTGTGACACAGAAGCCATGTGGTGTCAATACAGACATCCTCTCTCCTGATCTGGCTGATAAAATACAAAATTTTCACCCGACCTGCTTTAATGCATATATTTAACTATGCATTCACGACCTGGATTTGGAAAAAATATCAGGTGGACAATCACAGAGTTAAATAACATGGTATATTTAGCAAGAACCTGAGCGCAAGGAGTTTTATGCTTCCACCATCAGATTAGTTCCCTTGTGGCTGAAACTGGCCCCACCAACCTCTTGCAGTTTTTCTCCCAGCTCAGTAAATCTGGGTCTACTCTGCAACCTGATCATGTGTTTCCACTACAGGATGCACAGGCACATGACCCTGTTTGTACAGCTCAGCTCAGGCACCACACTGCTGATTTTAGCTGTGTTTCCCCCAGGGGATGGGGGGCAGGTTGGGGGTGCCACTACAGCTTCAGCTTACCCACCCACCACCCCTCCATCCAGGAGAGGTTGGGCAGCAAGGGACAGTGGGGGCAATGCAGGAATCTGGATCTGGACCTGCACTGCTTGCAGGGCACTGCTGGACCTGCAGCAGCCGCAGGAGCTGAGGAGCATTGGTGCCCCTCAGCAAGAGGCAGAAGCCAAATTCAGCAGGAAAACAGTCAACCCTCCTCCACATACCCTCTGTGTCCCCAGCTGAAAAAGCCCCACTACAGTTCTGGTGTCCCCTCTACTACACAAACTATGTCCACAGACATGGTTTCAACTTCTCTCTGTAGGTTCTTCCAAAACAAAAGTAATGCTCTAAACTAAAGGTATTTTAAAAAGACACCAGCATAGAATTTCTCCTCTTTTACCTCCCACTCCATCTCTGGTGCCTTTCTCTCCAAAACACTGTTTTCAGTAGGATGCAGAACAAAACAGGACCATACACCCTGTGAACCTGAGGAGCCTATCAACAATATCCAGACTGTGCTTAATTCCACCCTCCAAGGGTGACAAATGTCCCTGGTGAGGGAAGCAGCACAGCAGACGTCTCTGCAGTTAATTTTCTGTCACCCTATAGATATTTCCTATTTCGGGTGGCCACAGAGTCAACACAATTGTGACTCTTCCCCTATTGACTGACAGGAGGGAAAAATTCCACAGTGTGGAGGAGGGCCTCAAAACTGACACACTGCCAGAGCTTTATGAAACACCTGGGCAAGCCCCTGCTCACAGCCACTGGGTCACCCTGATGTTCCCTGTGACCTTGGCAAAGTCCTGCCGAAACAGAACCAAACTGCACTGCGGTCAGTGGCAGCAGGGGATGTCCACAGCTCCATCACATCACAAACGCACAGCATCTGCCCCAGCCCTGACCCACCCTCTGGCTGTGCAGCCAGGCACTCCCCTCCCAGAAAACAGCTCCTGCTACCTTCATCCCGCTTGCGCTTGTTGCTCTCCGTGCCGGGGGAGGCAATTCCCAGGATCCCACTAATGGAGTAGGACGAGCCAGCAGAGTCAGTGGTTACAGAGGACACCTGGGTGACTGATCCCGTGGAGGCTGCAAGGCAAGGACAGGCAGTCAGTGGCAGGACAACCCGGGCACCAGCTTACTGAAAAGCTGCCGGCCCCCCTGGCATGAGGGAGGTGGGCTGGGGCTCCGCTGGCCATTGTGGCCTCTCTGGCCCAGGAAGAGCCCTTACCCACCCCAGCCATGCCCAGTCCAATCCAGCAGCATACCACAGCAGCCCAGTGCAGGGGTGGAAGCAGAGGAATGGTCAGCCCTTGTCCCCACCAAAAGGGGTTGGGTCTATGAGCTGCGGGACAGGAAATGCTTTTCCTTAGGAGTCAGACATCCCATCTCACACAAAGTTCAGTGGAAAAGCTCATTGCTTGGGTCAGTAGCCCTCCAGTGACAGAGCAGCTCAGGTTACCAGCACGGTGGACAGAGCTTGCTGGAACACAATCATGCAGAGAGAGGAGCTGCCACAAGATGGTACCCGGGAAGGAACCTCCTGGGAGCAGAGCAACTTGCACTTGCTGTGCTAGGTGTGCTGTCTGCATCCCGTTAGACCATGCCACTGGCCTCTGGCCTGAGGGGCTGCTCAGGGATGGACGGCTGAAAGACCCTGAGGTTCCCCAAAATATGACCTAAATCAATTTTGCTTAGGAAGAGCCCTCTGAAAGGGGTGCTGTTTGTGCCCAGCAAAGCCAGTCACTCATCCACAGCATACACCACTCTGGATGTGCCAGACTGCACAGCAAACACCATCCTTGTGATGTTGTGGGTGTCCAAGGCTTCATGGAAGTGGGCAGAAGAGGGAGCACCACCATCACCTCCATCAATTTACAGGCTGAGCGTGTCCTGCCATGTCCCTGAATCCTAGAAACCACTACATGGACCCTAAGCACAGGATGAGGGATACAGTGTGGGACCCCAGCAAAGACACCCAGACACAACTCACACAGAGCAAAACCATGTCAGGAATCCTTGTTCCCTCTGTCAACTCCAAACCCTGAGAAAAAATATTTTTCTTCTCTTTTCATGACTTTCTCAAGAAGAGACAGCACTTAAGCCACCACAGTAAGATAAAGGAAGCTTTTCTTCCCCAAGATTGTTTTGACATTTTCTGGAGAGAAAGGCTGAGGGCATAGGATCTGCAGTGTGACTCCTCTTACAAGCTGAAAAAGCACAGGCAGCTCTGTGCCTCCACTCCCTTTCTCCCAGTGCCAGCACACCCTTGCCAAGAGAGAAGCAGCAAGAATTTCACCGTATCACAGTGACAGCCTAAAGGCAGAGAGAACCTAGGGCCCCACACCACTTCTATGAAGCAAGGGCTGACCTGTGTCCGGATGGGTTTCATGGAACAGGGACAAAAAAAGAGCAGCCCTGAGCCCCAACTGAGCCCCTCCATCCCTGCTGCATTGCAGCACAGAAGACCCCTCCCTCCTCATAGAGACACTGTCAGCCAGAAAAAGGGCTGAGGGTGTCTGGGGAGCCTGGGGGTCTCCTCTGGGTCATCCTCTGCCAGCATCACTTCTCTCAGGTTGCAGCATCACTGTTCTGTGGCTGAATTTAAAGTTTCAGGAAGTTTGCTACCTCTTCACTCAAGACTGCAAGTGCACAAAGAACTATGGAAGGGATGGTTGATAGATGAAAAAAACACATTCAAAACTACTTACTGACTAATGATGCAGAAAATGTTATGAATAAGTATCCCTTTCTTGATTTATTACTTTAATTATCTGACATTCTATAGACCCCTATTAGTGGGGGTTTTTTGGTTTAGATTTCAATTTTCTGTCTCATGGTGAAAGCTATTTATCATAATAATCAGTAAAATTCAAAACCTTTTAGCAGTATTTATAAAATTCATTTACTATGTTCAGCCCTTGGAGAATGACAAAGAAGGCACATTAGCACGTGTGCTGAAGTGTTTTATGCAGAATTATCTGTCCATAAGAATGATTAAAAGTTCTTCAGAGTATTTGTAATCCATTATGATTTTTTAATGTATTTTTTTTAAAGTTTTCCTTACCTATGCTGTGACTGGAAGCCGGGACCTGCTGATTGGGTGGCTGCTGCACCTTGGTCCGTATGATCCTGTGAGCAATGGAAAAAGAATGACCATTTAGCTAGCATTAGGCATGCAATGGCAGGAGACATTAGACACTACTTTTTCAGTGCAGGACACCTACGTCAATACAAAAAATACCTTTCTGCATATGTTCCCCTTGTCATAAAGATCAAATTTTGGCAGGTGGACCCAGGACCCTATTTGTGCCCTAGCCCCTGCCATTAGAATCATTGAGGTGACATTCCACAGAATCACAGAATGGTTTGGTTTGGAAGAGACAACAGTTGACAGTAGGTCATCTGGTCCAACCTCCCTGCTCAAGCAAGGTCATCCCAGAGCACCTTGAACAGGATTGCATCCAGGTGGTTCTCAGGATGCCTCAGAGTTGGATGCTTTTGTGGTTTTGAGGACCCAGCCCTCACTGCCCATTGCTATCTGGGCAACCATCAGCCCAGTCTCCCCTCCCCAGGGAGCTGGAACCTTCTGAGCCCAGAGATTCCAGAGGGCTGTTATCTGCACTCTGGGGTGCTGGGACACATTTGCAAGGCTGCTCCTAGTGCATACCAGGTATGGCACTCACAGGAACATGGACACCTTGGGAAAGGATCAGCTTAGCCAAATTTTTTTTTTAACTGTTGGAATAAATGCTAATGATAAAAGCTGAATTTATCATCACTGGGTGCATACAGTCACTGCTCTGATTGATAGTGACATCAGTGAGAAAAAATTCAGAGACGCAGATAAAGCAGAGGGCACGTGTGGTGGTACAGGACAGAGGGTACCTGCTACGAAGGGAGATTCTGGAGAGATGCTACACACATTGTACACCTGCCCTTGTGCTAGGAAAAACAAAAGGCAGGGTCAGAAATACCTCTGGAGATCACACAGCTCTGCCTCAGGCTGCGGCAGAACTGGAACAGGCTGGAAGGAGGCACGCCCTTGGTTCACCACACATCCCCCAGCCCCCGGCACTACTGTTTCAGCAGCAATGCAGAGTGAGCATTTCTCCTCTCTGTGCCTGACAAACTCTCCTCCTATTCATGCCTGCCATGAATTTGAAGGAGAGGAGAGGAGGGGAGGGGAGTTGTCAGGTGGAGTAGGTATGGGGGTGAACTGGCAGGAATACACAGCAGTCGCTTGCTGGTAAGCCCCCCATAATCAGGCACAGGGACCAGCACGGGAGACACCCAGCTCCATCCCAGAAAAGGATTCACTGCCATCCCCTTCACCTCCCATTCCATGGAGGAGTCTGATGGAGGCTGGCAGTGGTTTTTGTCTGTCCACCAGCCACCTTTTAGCTACCAGCCCCAGTGTGAAACTGCTGGGGGCCAGGCACAACCAGGAGATGGGTTACAGCAACAGCCCCCAGAACAGCCAGCCCAGTGTGAGCTGGGACAGCAGCTTTGAGCGGGGAGCACAGCCAAAGAGGTAGGACCCTGCATGGTCAAGAGTGGAAATAGCCACTGCACAAAACTGTCATGGTGAAGAAAGGGTGTCCACAGCCTTCTGACACATAAACATCTTTATCCCTGGAGGAGCAGAGACTGGAGCGCTTGAAAGCACCTGGACAGATCTCAGCTGATTTGAGCAAAGCTGATTAATCAAAATGATTAATTAAGTCTTAATCACACAAATTTGCTCCTGCCATTGAAGAGCGGCCTAATATTAAACTAATTAATATTTATTGTTGTTGTTATTATTATTATTATTACTATTCACTTTTACATGGAGGCAGCAGCTCAAACTTGTCTGTTAAAATGCCCACTCAGAAGTGGGGATGAGCTGCATGCAGTCCATCCCTATAAACCACAATGTTCCACAGAAACAGCAGTGAGGGAACAGCACAGCCCCAGCAAACAGCCCCTGCACTGTGGAGATGGGGACAGAGAACCAGAGTGGTGCCTCCCTCTCCCCCTGTGCAGAAATGGCAAATGTAGCAGGACAGGAACCACTCAGGGAGATCTGTGCAGGCTCAGGTTTGTGCCGACCAGGCAGACCCTGATTTGTATCACAGTGGTGAACAAGAATATTGTGGGGAAGAGCCTGCATCCCTTCCCGCCAGCAAAGCCCCGAAGTACACACTCAAAGTTAAATATGAGGAAAAAACCCACAGACTGCTGTAACTGTAGGATTTAGCATTAAAGCCAAGTGTTTTGTTGAGAACTCCAGGTTCTTTGTCACGTAACTGTTCAGTCTGGGTTTTCACGATGAGCTCCTAAGCTGGCAAAAACAATTCTCTGAGTAAACAGATTGACTCAAAGAGATTGCATGCATTTCTTAAAAGGGACTGCAAACCTTTGAGAAAAAAGAGATCTTAGCAAGAATCAGAAGCCAGAGTCAGGAACATGAGAAAGAATTAGATTTAGAGTCAAAAACCTTGGTGACAGATCATGAACTGTGTTTCTGAGTGTGGAAACACACAAGGACACAGCAAGAGGAACATGGAAACTGGCTCAAAATATGACTGGAAGCCACTTAAATCTCTCTTTTGCCTAGAGCTGTGACTGCCTTTTTTGGTAGTTTTTTGTGAAGTTGTCCTACACAGCCACAGGACTGCTCACAGCAGCCACGCTTCTCACATGACTCGTTGGCATTAATGGAAGACGAGATTCTCCTTAGGTATTTGATATTTTCCTTTGGTTTTCCTGGTGTCTGTAATATTTCTCGAACCCGCTTTGAAACTGAAGACATCATATCCATAGAGTTACTGCATGCTGCTCTGGAGCCTCCAAGTCAGGGGTTCCCAAGCAGCAAATACTGCAGAGGATCTGACCCATTTTTGTTTTAATTCCACAAACATATGACTCGACATTTAGTCCATCAAGGCAGAGACTGCACTCTCCACTAATGCTGGGGAAGCCACTCCAGCTACTCAAGCGGCAACTCCATGAATGCAAATCAGAGTTGGATAGCCAATAAAAGAATATTGCATCAATTTATTTCACGTCTGGACGCAAATGAGACATTTTATAGCGAGCTGCATTCGAAGAATTTGCATGCAGTTGCACAAGGGAAAATCCTCTCACCAGCATGGTGAGGAGGAAGCCTGGCACAGAGTGAAAATTAAAGAACTCGGCTTGCCAGTTTTGGGCCTTGGGTGCCCAAAAGCTCTGCTATTCAAGTATTCATCTCTTACTGTTGCTCTGACAAGGCTGGAGGTGTCCTGTAGTATTTCATTGGGTTTTTCCAGCCTTATCTGTCACTTGACTCAGGAGGAACCCATGGGCACAGAAGGTGTAATGGACAAGACAGTAGGTTAGAGCCCCTACCTGGGCCTTCTATGAGCCCAGCTCTGACTTGCAAAGCCACGGCAAAACACCCAAATGTTGGACTGAGTCTCCAAATGAGTTTCCCCTCCATTTCTACAAAAGGAATTCAAGGCCATTTAAGTTCTCCAATGTAAAAAACAGAAAGCAGAGGCCCTCAGACACTACCAACATAATTCCCCCATTGATATTCATGCTGAACACAGGCCTGGGCTCCCGTCAGCAACATCAATCAGCTGTGTCAGGTGACAGAATGGTACCTCAGACCCATGCCTTGGGTTGCTTTCTTTCCCAGATGACAGGCACCCAACTCAATGGCCATCTGAGCTTGCCCTCTGGGCAGAGCATATCCCACTGAACCCCCAACCCATAGAGCAGAACAGGGGCTTTATTTGTAGCAAACACAGGGGGTCACTCCCAGCACAGACTGGGGAAAGGATGGAAAAGATGCAAAGGCTGGGAGCAGAACCTGCCCGCTCTCAGGAAACCTTCATCATCCATGGGGCTTCAGCCACCAAGGTAAGGCCACAGCTGCTCCCCAGGCCCAAGGGCCCTTGGGAAACAGGTGAAGCTGCTTTTCTTACAAACAGCCCCAAACACTCAGTCTTATTAACAGACAAAGACTGGTGACAGTGCTTCCTTGGAGCATCCCACCCCAGAACCACCCCGAGCTTTACCTGTTAATGGAGCTGACGCTGGGCACGGTGTCGTTGTCACACACTCGCTCAGCAAGGAGTCTGTCCCTGATCTCCCAGGCAAACATGGTGGGATTTTGGCGTTTGTACTCTGCAATTTTTTCAACGACTTTGGGTGTGGCGACCTTTGGTTTTGATCCTCCAATCACTCCAGGCTTAATACTCCCGGTTTCATAATACCTGGGACAATATCCAAAACAAAGCTTCAGTTATCGCACAGAGACAGAGAACATGCTCTGAGATTTATAGAGAACATCATTTCAAGGTAACCAAACCCCAGCAAATCCTGAGATACATCTTCACTTTCACATACACATTTTCTGCCTGTGTGGTTCTTTATCACCTAATAGATTAACTTATAGTAATTGGAATTGGACCTCAGGATACAATATATATTTTTCTGTAATAGCAAGACAAAAGAAACAACGCAAGATTAAAGGGCATGCTGAGATCCAAAATTAACTGAAAATGTGTGTTATTAATCAGCAGTACTGGCAATAATAGAAACAAATCACACCAAAGACTACTTTTTGCAGTGGACTCTTTTGTAGCAAATTACTGGTTTTACAGAAATGCTGTCATTAATATCTACAGCTTGTTGTGATTCAGACTGAAATGAAGGCTAGGTATTATATTTTATTTCCACCTCTGGAATAAATACACCAACATATCTTTTTCCTGCTTTATAATTTTAATATGCATATTATGGTTTTAACAGTTTATATTTTTCTAAATATATTCTTTTCATCATTATGTTTTCAGTAGCTTCAATAACAATTTTTGAGGGAAAGGGGTCTGCTCATGCTCCAGAGGGGTGCAGCTGAAACAGGGATTGGTTTCTGTGACCAGCTCTTCCTTGGGTGCAGCATCTTCACCAGCAGCAGCAGCTCTGCTGATGCCATGCCCCCAGAAAAGCTGGAGAACGAGATCCCTAAAGCAAAATAAATCTCGCCGATCTCTTCACAGGTACATAACACAAGATCAACTGCTTTTGGTAGCTTTGCCATAATCTGTGGCAGCTGAGATCCCTGAGCCCTGCAAGGCTCCCCTTTTAATAAATTCTTGGACACGCCGCTAAGAGCAGAAGTCGTATTTTATATGCTGGGGGCCAGAATGGAGACTGAGAACAAAACTATTCCTCCATGCTGCAGTGAGGGCATTCATCACAGGAGGCTCTCTAACTGTCCTGAACTTCCTTCTATCTTGTGAATTTTCCAATGAACAGATGAAAAATAAATCCCATGCCTACCTTCAGCTACCACCCCAACTGCCCTAATCCTGCACACCCCTTTCAGACAGAGCAGACCCTGACTCCATCAGCCTCTCAACCAGGCGCCAGCCGAACCGTGCTTGCAGCAGCTCAAACACAACTGCTCACTGCGCTGTGCCCATGTTTCTAGCCCAGAAAAACTCACAAGCAGGAAGATAAGACTGCTTATTAACATATCTTCCCTGCAACTACCTGACATAACATTTTTTATACAAAAAAAAAAAATATTCCCCCATCTTTCCAGCCTGATCAGAGCACAAACAGTCTGCATAGCTGAAACTGAAACATGCAATCATGTTCATCACATTTTTGCCAGGCGACCTGTTCTCAGCATTTCTGGGAGAGCTCTGTGGGCAGGGCCTGAAGTTCCTTTGAAGAGACTCTCACCAAATTGTTCCTACATATTCTCAGATACTCTGCATGTAAGTGTTGTCTCAGGCCTACCAGTCTCCATGAGCCTTTTATGCATTATCAATGATGGCAAGTGTTGAGTGCCAGAGATGGATTCACCCTCCTGCTGTCCCTAAATGCAGCTTTAGGGCATAGGGGAAAAATTTCGTTCCTCTCACACTTCCACAAGGACAAGACGAAACAATGGCAAACATGGTCCATAAACACTCTAAAATCTTGCATATCTAGCCTCAAAAGCTTGAGGTTGACATTGCTGGCACCACTTCTTTGAGATTATGTAGAACACAGCCAGACAATAGTACAATTTGTACAATAGTACAAATGCTAGCAGACAAGTCACAATTTCCTTAGATCTAGTCAAAATGCTGTATTTCACAAATGTTTCTTAGTGCTTCCCTCCATCAGCGCCCGTGGTCCAGGACAGCCTGGCCAAGAGGAGCACTCCCAGCAGCAAGGATGCCGTGCCTGTACAGACCAGGCACTGCTCTGCCATGGCTGATCACCACGGCAGGAAAGTCTCACCAGAGAGGGCCCTTGCCACCACCACACTGCACCTCTGATGGGCTCACCAGGGGACAAAGCCCCGGTGCCTTCAGAGCAGCAAGACCTCTATTCCCAGCCTGTGTAAGCTCTGACCCCCTGCCTGCCCTCACGGCCTCAAGGCTGCCCAGGCACAGATGAGCCCACAGGAAGGCTCGCCCTGCATGGGAGGTGCAGGGTGGGGCCCAGATCCCTTCCCTGCCTGCTGGGGGAGGTCATCGTGGTGGGGACACTTCTCACCCTGCACTGCCATGGACATCCCCTCCTCTCCACCCTGGCAATGAGTCTAGGTGCAGTCACAAGGCCTGCAGGCTGCATCCCTGACTCCCATCTCCATTTGAAAGGCAAGGATGACTGCAGCCAACATTATTCCACATATCAGGTCAGGGCCCTCTGCTTGTGGAGAGTTGCAAAGGCAGGTGTAGGGTGGGCACCTCCACAGCACCCTCCTCCAAGGGATGAGAGCTTCACTTTCCCTGCAGCAGCTGGTTACCTGCCTCTGGATGTTTTCCTAGAGCTGCATCTAGTACTGAAAAATTCTAATAATAAATTCCAAATCCAAAGATTTATCATAAGGATTCCCTTTTTTCACACACATGCACACATCCGAAAAAATATATACACACAGAGGTGCAATTACAGAGACATTTTACCCACTGTAATTATTAGTTAGGAAAATAATGAGCTATGAAATTCCAATTTATTGTTGACAACTTTAATGACAGAGTTCTGGAACCTCACTCTGAGCTCCATAGTGCAAATATATCTGACAGTAGACCTAAACTGCCAAAAGTAAAACCATCAGATTTTGCCTGGTGGATAAAAAAATTGCCTGTTTCCAAGCTGTGTTGGTCCTGTGTAGGAATTTGTGGCAATTCCAGTGCAGCAGAGAGCATCACCAGCCGTACCACGCCAGCCAGGCGGGGAGCAGGAGTCTGTGCTAGCTGCACATGTGGAGTGCATAACAGAGTGAAACAGCCCGTGGTGGACAAGATAAAGCCCATGGAAAGTTCTCCTCTCTGAACCAGTCAAGGCATTTGTGTTCGCAAAACTCCAGCAGGAGAAGTGTGTGTAGGGTGCAGGGAAGGCGTCTCCCTGTGAGGAAGGCATGCCAGATAAAGCAGGAGCACCGAGTGCAGCCTGCACACTGCAGCTCTGAAACCAAATAGGGGTGTGGAGCTGCTGCTCAGGAGTTTGGGCAAGGAGAGGTAAGATGGCTGTGCAGAAAACAGTGACAAGAACTGCCAAACCAGGGGCCTGTGACCCTGACAAATCCAAGCACTAATATGGCCACCGAGTGATCAGCACATCCCCTGTGTGATACTACCCAAAAAATGCCTTAATCCTGTTTGCAGCTATGCTATATCCAGGAAAGCATGTTGATTGGAATTGGAAAAGAAAATTTAAAATAAAAATAGTAAAATTCTAAACAATTAAAATAACTGTGAAATCTTAGCAAACAGATCAATATTTAACCGTTCCAGATGATAAAGAAAAACACTTTGTACAAAAAAAAAAAATCCCCCTAATACAAGTTGCCCAAATCTGTAAGAATTCCTGGGGTTCAAAACCATTTAAAAACAGTAATTTGCACAAATTTAGGTTTAGGTTTCCCCAGAAGATTTTTTAAAAAACGGGCAGGGGGAAGCAAGCATGGCATTTTTTTACCTGAATTTATGCCAAATTTTAAAAGAAAATCAGGAAACATTATTAATTCAGAGTTTAACACCCTGTTGTCACAGTGTTTGGAGGAGCTCCTGGCTGCACAGAGAGCTACTCCCAAAGTAGCCAAAATATCTTTAAGATGGTTACTGTTACTTAAGGTGTTCTGTGCTTTCTTAATCCAGTAGAAGACTGGAAAAAGACGTTTAATTTTAAACAGTGGGACAGATTGCAGGATAGCTTGCATGAATGCACATGCCGCAATATTGATGAAATATACAATGATAATATTGTTTAAAAAGAGTTCTACTCAGCAAGCAAAACAAGTAACTTCTACAACTTTTTTTTTCACATTTTGCTGAATATGCCTCCCAGATTTCCCTTCCTGTTCAGAGCAGACCAGTGCAGGACACATATTATATAAACAGCAAATACTCATGGCATTTTGCACTTTGCATTAGAATCACCTACAAGAAACTGCAAAAGGGGCTAACAAGACCTATGGACACTGATTATTTCTGTCCACATCAGACATACAAAACCACGACTCCTCAGGAAGCCGCTCTCCTCACTGAACTGATCGCCTGTCTCCGTTCGTTTGCAGCTCCAGTCTGGGACTGGCACGGATACTTTTCTCTTGACGGACACGGAAGGATTTGCCGTCCCCCTTTACCTGCCAAGTATTTTGCTGACACAGCCGTGGCTGACGCGGAGCTGCCGGGAGATGTCACACGGCCGGACCCCTTGGTGGGCGAGCTCCACGATCCTTTGGCGAACGACATCTGGGAGAGGGCGGCCGTTCACAAAAACACCCCCCAGCTGATTCACGCCTCCATGTCCTGGAACACACAGGGGAGAGGGAGAAAGGCAGGAGAAGAGCTGTGTGAGAGTTTCAGATGTATCTGCAGGGCAGAACCTCCAGCCCCAGCGATCACCGGCACCGGGAACCGCCTCCCCAGAACCGGTCTGATTTCCCCGGCAGGAGCAGGGAGGTGACCTCACTGCCGCAACGACACTTGCTGGAGGGGAGGACCTGCCTGGAGGCAGATCGGGCCCCCTTTGGGAAAACGGACACGAGGAACCCCTCAGTCATGTCCGGCACCGCGGCGCGGACCACCCTCCCCCCGAAGTAGCGTTGGCGCAGACACGAACTCCGGGGCAGACCTGGTGCTGTCCCGTGGAGTGAAGGCTTCTCAGAACTGCGGAAAATAAGGCTGGGTGATCACCCAGCCCGCATATTGCCTCTATCTAAGCACAGAAAGATACCCGAAATTAAACACGCTGTGCTGTGTTGTGTTTTGTTCTTACCCAGATGCCTTGAATTAATCTAGTGGGGGAAGGGAAGAAGGAAGAAGAGAAGAAAAAAAAAAAAGAGAGAGAGATAAAGAGAAAGAGAGAGAGAGAGAGAGAGAGAAAGAGAAAAGGGGAGAAAGAGAAAAAGGGAGAAAGAAATAAAGAGAGAAAGGCATTCTGCTCGTAGAATTTACAGCAGTCTTGGCAGATATTGTGATCCCACAAATAAAACATTAACACTTGGGCAAGCCCAGTATATTGCTCCTTTTTGAGCAGATTTTTACTGTTCATCTTTAGAAAAGTGAATTATATATCTGATGGGAAACTGGATCTACTTAGAGGAATACTTGGAGAAACTGTGTTAACCCCATGAACACACATTAATCCCACGTACTAGAAGGTAATATAATTAACCCTTATGTTGTTATTCATGCAGCTACTTCTATTACAGAGGGGTGAAGAAGATAAAAACAAGTTATAGGGACAGTACAGATGCCAATTCTGGAACAAAAGTAATACAGAAAATCTCTCTGAGCAGGGTAGGAACTATGCTGAATAAGCTGGCAAGCCAAATGCCTCAGTGTTTAAAAAAATTATACAGAGGAAATTTTATTTTAATCTGATTATTTCACTTTTGATAAACTGCTGTCAAACTTTTGCAAACACCTTTTTGAACTGCTAGGGTACATAATGAACCCCCATGAAATACGTGATGTTAAACACTGTGGAGAGCAGAGAAGAGGCTGCTCTGCCTTCATCCGTGCGAGAGGCAGACTCTGCCAGCGGCCAAGCCCCGGGTTGGTGCTTCCCTCCCGTGCGTCGGGAGCAGACACCGGTGCTGGGACTCCTGCCTAGGTGGAGGCCGTGGTGCCCGGGACACCGAGACTGGGTGTGACTGAAGCTCGGTGGCGGAGGCAAATGGGACCTGCCCGGAAGGCTGGGGGCAATGAGACCTCGGGCACCTCAGGGCTTTAAGTGCAAGGAATCGCGCACAGTGCATTCAGTTTGGCCGGGAAGTTCCTGTGGTGGTAGTAGGGCAAGGGAAGAAGGAGGGAAGGAGGAAGGGAAAGGAAGGGAAAGGAAGGGAAAGGAAGGGAAAGGAAGG
>JAHLSL010013310.1:98577-114327 GCA_025920805.1 Petroica traversi | reverse complement strand
CACGGACGCCTGGAAGAAGCCGCTGCTCTCTCCACTCAGGGGCACTGCCTCGGGAGCCGGCAGGGCTGGGGACTGCCAGGGTCTTCCCAGGACAGTCCCTGGAAAACGCCTCCACTGTCACCAGAGCAGCGACTGAGGGGGCACAGAGTCGTGCCATGGCAGAAATCCCCGGGGAAGGGGATATTTCGGTCAGATCACCGCTATGCTGCGGCCGCAGCCGAGGGCCCCCGACCTTGGCATGTCCCGGACCACGCTTTGGAGTGTGCTTTCTGCTCATGGAAGGGTAAAACAGCAGCGAAGAGAAAGAAACGTGGTGCAGCAGAAATCTGGGTTTGGAGTTTTCCAAGGACAGTTGTTGTTGCCTGTCCTCACAGAAGAGAGGAGATCACGAGCCCTGGCCAGCTTTTTGTCCTTTTATACCCGATGCATAACGTTAGGACGTGGAGGGCTGCCCACAACGCTCGCACTCGCCCTGCAAAGCCCGAGACGGCGCGGGCTTGGCCTAACAGCTGTCACCACCACACCTGGAGCGGCCGGAGCAGAGCGCCTCGCGTCCCCAGGTACTGGCCTGCGCTGCTCCGAGGGCTGTCTCCTCTCCCCGTATTTGAGGGGGTTGGAGGGGCGCAGGTTGCAGGGAGCATCCAAAGACCCGCACAACCTTTACAGTTATCTGCATTTTCTCGTATTTCTGAAAACAAATCTACACCAAACATGGGAGAGGGGGAGCGCTGCTACGAATTCTATCAATTCAATCTAGTTGGCAGCGTGAGGGGGAAGGTGGGAGGAGGAGGGGGGGAAGCTGCGGCGGAGGGTGTTACTGATTTGGAAATAGCCGGTGCTACACTGCAGCACAACATTCTCTTTTTCCTCCGATGTCTGTCGTTTTAAATTTAAAGTATAGGAGATCTATCAGCGATCCTGGCCCAGTGTGTTTCCAGAGAAAAAAACCATCTCTGAGATGGGGATGCCAATTAGACCGAAACAATTTAAAAGGTGTTAGGTGAGCAGTGCTGTAAAGTTGAGAGCACCTAGGTAACATACTCTAATATCCTCAGTGATCTTTAGAGAGCTGTGCACGGAAAGCCATCAGAAGAAGAGTTTTGAAAGAAGAGAGCAGGGATTGGAGGCACTGGTCTGCACGGAGAAAGTGCACTGTCCCCTCAGACCACGGTCTTGTAGCTAGACATGAACGATGGGAGATGCTGACCATACTGCACTCCATCCCAGACAGAAGCCAGAGCCAAGGAGGTGCAGCTGACAAAAGCAGTGGGTTTTATTTTTGAGAGCATGAGAAGAGGGCAGGAAATGCTGAGAGACTTCTCTTTTTCAGCCAATATTCATTACTGTTTTTCTTTCCCCTCACCTACCAGTAACTTCTGTCTCAGATGTGCTGCCAGTTGCCAGGCGTCCTTGTCGGTGTATTCCCAGGGGTCTTTCTCTGGTGTTTTCTGCAGAGAGAGTCACTGCCAGCACCATGACTGGGTGAAATGCTTTCCTAAGAGACCTGCACGGAGCATTTTTCTCTGGTACTCAGGGGGCTGGTCCCCTGGCTGGCCCTCAGGACATTTTTTCTGCAGTCCACAACTGCACTGACTGGAGCCTGTCTCATTTTGGATATAAACTTGTGTCGAAGCAGAAGGCTAACCTAGTTTATCACAGTAATGAGTAGCCCAAACCTGTTTCATCAGCCTGGTGTGGAAGGTCTCAGGGCTGCAATGAACACTTCAGTCTCCTCTCTCAGTCACTTTCACTGATCTCGAGTGTGGTTACTTTGATAGTTAAAAACACACGGCTTTAAGAGTCAACTTTGCAGAACCTTCTGCCTTCTCAAATGCTTGCACACACAGCTGAAAATGAACCAGAACCCAAGGGAGGCCAAGCCATGCCAGGTTCTGGCTTCTACCTCTTCCTGAGATCTCTGTGAGAAACCCCGCTGTATCCTCTGAGATTACTGCACGGATGTGGCAGAGCTAGGGCCCGTTTCCCGGGGGTGCAGCAGGATGCTCGGGCCGTCAGAGGGCCAGGCAGCTCGGGCTTCCCCGGCCCCTGCAGAGCGGCCGCTTCCAGCCCGGGGAGGAGAGTGACGGAACGCGGCATCCGCGGCAGAGCCGGAGCCCTGCGCGCCGTGGGGCGCCCCGGCAGCTCCTCAGGAGGAAAAGCGCTTGTTGAGATGCAGCGGCAGCGATGGGAAGAACGCTGCTTGTGTGAGCAGAATGCTCAGGAGGGAAAAAGGCACCCTGAGGCTCTCCGGGGTGCCTGTGGATACGGAGCGGCCGGGCCAGGGCAAGGGGGGAGAAGGGCCAAACTGTTGATCCCTTTCCGAGACGGATGGGGCCGTGGAGCACCGTGGGACTGCAGAGGTCGGTGCAGAGCACAGAGCAGGAATTGAATCTTCGCAGCTGTATGTCGGGGACCTCCTGAAATAGCACCCTCGGGGTCCACCCTTTGTCGCCGCACTCGGACTTTGGGTGCCTGGCGAGTGAGATGCCCGGAGGGGCAGGTTGTCACCTCACTTCTGCACCAAGCACAGCAAGATTCTGGCTAAGGACCGCTGTGCTAGGTGGAACAGCTTGCCTAGTTGTAAGCCTTGCTTCCCACGGTCTAAAACCCCCCTCCGAGGACATTTTAAGAGGAGGGGCCCATTATGGCTATGTTGCAAAGTAAACAAACCAAAAATTAGTTTGATTTGGGTTTTTTTATGGGGGTTCTAGCTAAAAATAGTCAACTTCACTACACCGTGCTCTCTTTTCCAGTCTCTCTTGAGAAACTGCAGAACAAAAATTTCACCTCAAGTTTATCCCATGCTGTAACTTTTGTGCTTGCTTCTATTAAAATACTGAAAAGGCCAAATTGATTCCTTTGCTGTTGAGAATTGTTGGGAGAAGAGGTAGATTGGAAGACAAGAATTTAAATCACTGAATAGTCTGCTTCCAAAAATTGCCCACCAAGAAGAAAACACAGTGTATTAAGTGAGCCCATTGCTAGGCGTAAAAGAGCTCAGAAAGTGTGAGCAGAAGAGAGGATGTTAAAGAATCTAAGGCTTTCTCAGGGCTCAAAAGCAGACAGACTCAGGGGATTAGCTGATAACTTTCCTAGGTTAGGTTTCCTATTATTAAATTGATACTCCTGTACTATTTGTTAAAAAGGACTGTGGGTCACAGCCTCCAAACACATAATTACCTCTAATCAAATAAATGGAGAGGATCAGAAACTGGGTAGCATGAGAGTGCAACATGGCCCAGAATCTTTCCTGATCAGCTGTTTAATGCCTACAAAAACACAGAACAATATTCTCCTGATCTTCCTTAATTAACTAGAGATTGATTGCTAAGTAAGCACTTCTCTTTGTTGACATGCTGACACACACACAAGTAGATTCCACGGTAAATTCCAGCAGCCAAAGGACTTTTCATCCTAACATATTTTGCTTCCAAAGGGTTTTCAAATTTCCACTTGAGTATTTAAACACAAACTCTTATCAGCTGTTTTACATAGGTGTTTTAATCATCACCTTTTGGTGGCTTAAAGAAAAGTTTCCATCCGTGGTTTCAGGAAACATGCCTGTTGATGGAAGAATGTGCAAACAGACATTTAATCATGCTAGTCAGCAGGGCCTTTGTGCATCAACTGCTAGATGTCCACAGCAGATATTCAGAGAAGTATATGAAAGAGGGATGGAAATGTTTGTACATTTTCAACCCCCAGCCCACACTGCTGCAGCCCAGGAAGTTTCTCGTTCACAACAGCCCTGGGTAGAAGTGCCATTAGACACACAGTCCCAGGAGAGTTTGGGCTGCAGGAGGGGGGATGTACACCCTGGAGTGCTGGTTTAATCTCTAAAATGGGTTTTTTGATAAGGAACTGGGACAGCAAAGACTTCATAACAG
Organism: Petroica traversi; assembly: GCA_025920805.1. Classification (NCBI taxonomy): domain Eukaryota; kingdom Metazoa; phylum Chordata; class Aves; order Passeriformes; family Petroicidae; genus Petroica; species Petroica traversi. The sequence goes on along the minus strand of JAHLSL010013310.1, from coordinate 110,440 downwards.
CATTTTGCTAGATTTTCATAATATGGACCAGAAACAACGGGGATGTTCATCTTACTACTGTAAGCAATCAAATCCCCCTTAGATCGGAGGCTGTCCTGTGCAACAGCTCCCTGAACTGGCCCATGAGCACAGATCCTGATAGAGGGACATGTGGCTGGAAGTGACAGTATGGGATCATCTGGCTGGGGATCAGGACCAGAAAGATGGTGCAGGGATGCCTGGGAAGGGATGTGTGACATCAGTGCAGGGCTGTGGTACAGCAGGTCACAGGGGCAGCCCGGGGATTTCCCAGACAGCACCTGCAGCCAGGCTCACTCAGATGCCAGGAAGGAGCAAATGGCAGGTGGGCATGCACAGAGGTCACATATTCTGGCTGTGATCACAGGCTTTCCATCATCACCTCATCCTCAGATCCAGCTAGCCTGGTCTCTGACAAAGGGGAGATGTCCAAATCATGACGGTGGCACAGGCCCTGTGAATTGCATCATCACTGGATGACTCCGCAGTGTCTGGTCACAGAATCACAGAATGAGCTAGGTTGGAAAAGACCTTTGAGATCCTCAAGTCCGACCTATGTCCCAACACCTCCTCATCAACCACTGAGTGCCACATCCAGTCTTTTTTTAAACAGGTCCAGGGGCAGTGGCTCCACCACCTCCCTGCACAGCCCATTCCAGTGCCCAATCACTCTTTCAGTGAAGAATTTTCTCCTGATGTCCAACCTGAACTTCCCCTGGTGCAGCTCGAGGCTGTGTCCTCTCATTCTGAAAGCAGAGCCTGACCCCCACCTGGCTACAGCCACTTTCCAGAGTGATGAGATCTCCCCTGAACTTCCTCCTCTCCAGGCTAAACCACCCCAGCTCCCTCAGCTGTTCCTGATAGCCTTGTTGCCCTCCTCTGGACACATTCCAGCATTCCGAAACTGCCCAGAACCGGACACAGCACTCAGTCCTGGTCAGTGCAGCCTGAAAATCGCTTCCACAGCAACCCCACCTCTCCTCAGCACCAGCATGTTTCTGGGGACCATATCTTCTGTTTTGCATTATTCTAGGACACTCAGTCTAGGCCAGACCTCTCCTCCTCGTTAGTCCTCTCCCACCCCTGTTGAACTCTGCTGCTTGCCCATCGGGCTGTTTTGTTCACAGCACTGCTTGGCAGGGCACTTCTCTCCCTACCACCAGGCTCAGAAAAATATCTGTTACCAAATGGAAATAAAATAAAATAAAATAATTTTTAGAAAAGAAGCAATTATTACTTGTACTTTATCAGTGATTTTACTTTAACAGGTTGGGAAAGTTTCTTGCCTTTTCATGTGAAGAATTAACAACTCGTTTTTGTTTCTTAAGCATTTCTGTCACATGTTCCAAAGCTATTAGCTTCTCATACATTGCCGTGTAATAAAACAAAGCACTTTTTCCCCTGGAAAAGCTTCTGGGTACTATTTCGATCCACTGAGCCTTGAGGAATGTCTGAAGTGGCAGCAACAGCTTCCAGAGGGCCCAAATCCTGCTCTGTCCTGGCATCTCTCATCCCTTCACCTTTGCTGCTTGCAAAGGTGGGAGCCCCACCCGTCCCATGGAACACAAAGCTGTTGCTCCCCCACACTCCTCACACAAGAATGGATTTACACATCGAATTTCTCCATGGAATTTGTCCCACAAAGGGCCCACAAGACGATGGTAGATGCAGGGTGTGAGCCACTCTTATTGGTCCTGCTACATACAGCAACAGGTCAGGGTGTGTTCAGTTCTTGCACTCCTTTGAGAATAATTACCACACAAGATTGTTTTTCCCCTCTCCTTAGGTATTTTTGGTGTAATTTCTCTTTCTTTATTTGCATTCACTCTGATTCTGCAGGGGTGGGGGCTGTGTTTGGAGCAGATGACAAAGAGCTCTGCTCTTTCTCATCACACTGTAAATGGTCATTAGCTGGGAACTTTAAGAACAATGCAGAAATCTATTTCATTAACTCCAGATTCTGCTTACCTCCAATTATACAGCACTATGAAAATTACCAAGTGTGAAATATAAAAATGTTGTCTTGTAATTGAAACCTTTTTTTAGGCAAATTTTGAAATCAATAAGAAGAAAATTAAAAAGGAGTGGTTTGATAACGCTTCCCCTGTTTGCTCAATATATAGCTATAACTACCATGAAAAGCCATTTGCCTCATGATATGTTCTGCAGAAAAGAATACTGAATAGGTCTGGAGAGGCACTTTAGACAAGGGTGTGATATAACAGGACAAGGAGGAATGGCTTCCCACTGCCAGAGGGCAGGGTTAGATGGGATGTTGGGAGAAATTGTTCTCTGATAGGGTGGTGGGGCCCTGGCACAGAGTGCCAGAGAAGCTGTGGCTGCTCCATCCCTCAAAGTTTTCAAGACCTTGTTGGATGGGGCTTGGAGCAACCTGGGCTAGTGGAAGGTATCCCTGCCCATGGCAGGATGTGGAGCTGGATGTTCTTAAGATCACTCCCAATCAAAACTCTTCTATGATGCCGCAATGCTCCCTGGAGAGTGCTGTATCACTGCCCACTCAGCTGCTCAAACTGGAAGAAAATACTCCATTTCCACCACATCTCTTTCTCAGTCTCAGAGATATGTTTGAACTGTGGCTCCAGGGCTGAAACAGTGTCCGAAAAATGCCCAGGTGTGTTCCTCTCCACATGGCTCACGGCAGCCTCATGGCATAAGAGAGGCAGTGAAGATAAACTTCGTATTTAGTGTCACTAAAGCGGAACAAAACATTCTTTAGGGGAATTTCCTCACTGCTTTTACAGCTCTGCTCTGATATTTACTTCGCTCATTAGTGCTGCTATTTTAGTTCTGTCTCTATTTCTTGCCCTGTAGGGTATGCATTATTTTGCGTATTGCGACTAATCTGGGGGAAGTTTTCCTGAAGTTTTGCAGCAAGGCACATGGGATGTCATTAAATACATTTTTCACGAAGGACAATGCCAGTTTCCCAGCTGGAAGACCCCTCTGGAAACTCCAAATGTGACAAAGATCTTGTTTTTCAATAGGGCTACCTTTCTGCCTTTCCCTCCCTGCCTCTAGGAGTTTCCAAAGAAATCACACACAGACACCACAGTCCAACCTCACTCATACCACAGAACAGGTGGGACTTGTCACCTTGGTGAAGGAAAGTGCTCTGGTCAGGTCTGGAGGGCTGTGAGTCCAGCTGGGTGTGTGCAGAGCAGCTTGGCATGGGTGGTCAGCGGGTGCTTTCCCATCTCTCTGCCTCACTGCCCGGCACAGCAGAGAGGACAAGAGGCAAGGTACCACACTGGCACTCTTCAAAAGTCGATCTGTCTCAGCTTGAGAAGGGAAGTCTGGTTGTACCAGATGGTCAGTGAGGGAAATTGCAAGGAGAATAATGGATTCAATCTGGGAATATAGGCTCGAGCATGGAAGAAGGTGGTGGTGGGCATTTGGGATGGAGGACAGGGTTATATGCATGCCAAGATCTGCCAGGTCTATATGATCAGGGCAAAAAGACTCCAGGATGCTCCAGGTGATGAACAAGACAAAGATCAGAAACCCTTCACTGCTGTTACTTTATGCTTTTTTCTCAGATTTGGACGCACTTTTTCTGGAAGCTCTGCCACTTTGGTTCCTGTGAGGCTCCTCAGGCTGCCAGCTCTCTACAGAGAGAGTAAGGCATTTCACATTGGCAGCAGAGGAAAAGATTCAAGTGGCAGTTTCTGGCCATGCAAAGCTCACAGTAAGTAATGGCACTCCATGCTAAAAGGAAAACTGGCTTCAGCTAACTACATTGACACCCTGTGGTTGGTGACTCCACAGTTCTGACTGCTGAGGGCTCTTCCTACTGCCTTATCAGCAGGAAGGACACTTAGGCATGGCAGGAGTTTTGATGACTGCCATGACTAGGGACTTCAGGAAGGAGCACAGGCATCCTAGAAGGTAGAGCGAGCCCAGCCTGTCTGTGCCTGTCCCAGCATCATCAGTGCCCAGTCTGGCACTGCCTGTGTCAAGGTGAGGGGAGCAGACTCGGCTTGTTCACCACATTGCCTCAACAGCAAGGATGTAATGTGCTCCAGAGAGACAGAATACAAGCAGGATAGCTTGGCCCTTCTTTCCTCCCAACACTCCTCAAATCCACACTGACTTACAAAGGTCATTAATGCCACAGGAACCAGAGGTCTCAGCCACAGCCTGGCTTCCTGGCACTCAAGCAGCAGTGCAAGCTTTGCCGGCAAAGACACCTTACAAACACACTCCTTCTCCTGCTCCTAATATTGTGGGTAGTTTTTGTTTGGTTGTTTTTGGTTTTTTTTCCCAAAAGAATACCACTAGCAGGCTTTCTCCACCCATCAAAACATTCTTAAGAAGCAGTCATGGTGAGATAGCAGACCTGAAATGCAGATCCTTGTCCTGTACAGGTAAGCCACCCGGCTCTCATACTAATTAATTACATGAACACGATGAATCCTGCCTTGCAGCTGGATGAAATTCAATCTAACAACTTCATTTTCTCCGGTTCAATACCAGCGTTTTAAAATATAAAAGTCTAACTGTATATTGCAGTCTTTAATCCAGCCTTCAGGATGGAGGACTGAAATTTTCAAACTGCACAGAAAAAAAAATAAAGGACTTTTCTACTTATTGTATTTGCTATCTGAATATTGCAAATGATTTTAAAAACAGAGTTGTACATGTATATCAGATATCATTTGAAGTAATGAGTGTATTTTTCTAATTTTCCCAATGCCAACCTAACAACCCATTTCCAATATCATGCATAATAATTAATTTGTTTTCTGTATAGTAATAAGATTAACAACTTCACATTTACATGGGGTACTGAGTTATGTTCAAATAAAATAAGTTCTAATGAGAAAAATTGGAAGTGGCAGCAAATCAATGTTCCACTCAGCAATCCAAGTTTATGTGTGTTTGTCTATCTTTCCTGCATGATTTTTGTCAAAGTTCCACTGTAAACAAGATAATTTCTTTCATGTTGGGTTAGCCTGGGTAAATATGTTTGATGAACAACAAATACACTGTAAACATTGAAATAAATCTAAATACCTCAGGAAACATCCTGGAAGCTATAGGGTGATTCAACAGCCAGTGTGCTAAATAGGAGGCTGCACTGTGGGAACTCCCCATAGAGAGAAAGCTGACACCCCACACAGCATGATTTCAAACTAACTTGTAAATGTTTTATTTTAAAAGGTCTGCCCATAAAACATGCACCTATTGAAGTAGCTTCTTTTTGTCAATCAAACCAGGAAATTTTTCTTTCTTTTCAGTAAAATATTGAAACAGTAGCCAAAACCTGTGAATTCTAACTAAGCAGGACAAAGACTAGGGAGATTTGTAGTTTTTTCTAGAAATGGATATTCATGGAAGAGCCAGTGCCCCAACACTCTGCAGCGCCTGCCTGAGACTAAACCTCCAGGATTTGTCCTAACAGCCCTTTTTCTACAACTCCCACTTAAGCCCACATCTCGCAGACACTTCAGTAACAAGGTGATGGACACACTGCTGCAAACCACAGGAATGAGTTATTTTCTCCAAGTATTTATGTGTTAACAGTGAGGGCACTGCCAGAGCCGAAGGAGCCGCTGGTCTCTGCTGCCTTTCCCAGCAAAGGAAGCTGAGCTCTGCCCACTGTGATATGGGTCAGCAGGTACCTGTAAACCTCCTGCACAAAGCCCCCTGTCACCAGCCCCGACCCCTTCCCAGGGCAAGTGGGCCAAAGCAAGGCCAGCCATTGTGCCAGAGCATCCCCAGCACAGCTCTGAGGACGGCCTGGCCCAAACTGCCAGATGGAGAGCGGTGAAAACGAAGCAGCTATTAATAACTTGTTTGTATAGTTTCCGGTACACTTGTTTCCTTGCCTAATTATAAATGACTCAAGGTTCACTGCCCAACTGCAGGGCCATCACTTCTTTAGTTGTCGTCACCTTCACGAGAGTTTAAGAGTTTGGGCGGAAATTTTCTACATTGCATGTATGACGCAGACTATGGCTAGCCTTTTGGGGTTTGCTTGTCTGTTTGTTTTAGAAAAAGCTTTGATCAAAAGTAGTGATTTCTTAATGATATAACAATTACAGAATCATAGAATATCCAAAGTTGGAAGGGACCCACAAGGCTCAGCAAAGTCCAACTCCTGCCAATCACTGGTGTAATCTTAGGACAACCTTTTTTCACAGTAAGTTTGTTTCAGAACACTGCTTTGACCATTTTTGCCATGAGAACTTCACATTTTTTGCCTCAGGGACTCCTCCAGGTGACAGATCTACCTTTCCCCACAGAAAGCTGTACAAGCTTGAGGACGGTGTGAACTGCTGGGTCCTGTATGATCAGAGGACATTAGACATCTGGCTGTTCAAACCCTCAAATTCTCACATACATGGAGTAGCATCTTGTATTCCAGTCTTTACTCCTCGCCACCCAGCTGTGGCTTCGTAAGGTCGGTGAAGAGAGTGTTTCAGCCTCGTCTGAACGGGGAACCCTTTAGCCCAGGCTTTGGCCTCCCAGGGAAAGCAGCAAGGTTCAGCAACCAAGGGAATTTAGATCCTTCCCTAAACATAGGACTGTCATATTCTGAGCACACAGTGCAGCCTGTCTGCCCACTGACAAGCAACCAGTCTCTCTCTTCACCACAGGAGCAGCCTAAGGCGTTTTCAGAGACATTTCTTGTCCACTGTGTGTGGGGAATTCAACTCAACAGACACACTATTTGCTTCCTCCACTTTCTCCTAGAATCATGGAACTTTTTAGGTTGAAAAAGACCCTTAAAAACACCAAGTAGAGAAAACTCCTCACCTCACCTTGCTCCAGTTCTGCCATTTGAAACTCCAGCACTGACACCTGTGGTCTTCCAGACCAATCTGCTCCTACTGTCTGCAATACTTGGACAGGCTTGGTCACCTTGAAGAGATCAGCAATATCTGTTAATTCCATTGCTGAAATAAGAAGCAGCTCAGCAAGGAGGTTGAGCTAGTTGTCTACTACTTATCTTTGCATGAAATTAGCTAAAATTGCAGTGTTTAAAAATTGCTCTACATATATCATCATGACAATGACACTCCTGTACTGGGAGAGGTCTTTACCAACCTGCTTCTCATCAGCTCAGGAGTGGTGGCAACCCTGTGCCTCTAATGCCTCCCATTACAGGCTGGCTTTCCATTGCCCTGGGGAAGGGTAGAGAGCTTTGCCTCCCCAGGGATATGCTGCCCTGGGCCTGCTTTGCCTAGGCTTAAAATGTCCTTTCACAGGAGACACGGTGCTCTGCTCCTGCAGCGTCCCCAGGGATGTGCTTCTCCAGTCTCTGTAACAGAGACCAACTGCCCCAAGGCAGACACAAGTGGACACCTCATAGGGCAGCTCTCATGTGGATGCATCACCACCTCAGAAGTCTCCTCTCTGCCCAGCAAACACACTTGCATGCCAGCTCTTTTTGCTCATAATCAGCATAGGCATTGTGAATACAGAGATCTCTGGTGACAAGAGCCAGAGACTTTGACCAAAAAGTGGTGTCTAGACATGCCACCATGGGCTGCCCCTCCCACAGCTCTGGGGTGATGGGCATGAGTTCTCCTGGAAGGCATCTGCACAGACTACGGCAGAGGAATGAAACCAGGCTGAGGCTAACTGGACACTGTGAACAACACAGTTCGTTTTCTGTTTGTCCTCCAGAAGGGAAAAGTAAAGGAAGAGGCTGCATGGTGGCGTCGTGGCTAATGCTGCTGCATCTGTCCTAATAACTGTTGGCACTGGCAGAGCTCCAGCTGTCACACTCACAGGCAGCTCAGCTTGGGCTGCTTTTGGTGGTTTTGTCCCTGCACTAGCTGCGCACTCTGTGTTACCTTTCCTTACTGTAAGCCTTACAGGAGACACCTGGGGCCTGGCCATGTCCCCAGCCAGCTGCCCTCTAAAGTCCTTCTGATCAGCCATGGCTTCACAAATGCCCAGGGGAACAGTGGCCAAGCTCTTCAGGGTGCTGCAGGGGTCAGGCCTCATATGCTACAGCAGGGACAAGGGGGTTTGTCCAGGTGTCTCTGTTGAGTTGTTGTTCCACCTGGGGCTGCAGACCACAAAGCCCCTGGGGACTGTCAGTCCTGAACATCCACAGGAATGGTATCAGGAGAGAGGAGAACCTGAGAGTTCACTTTGCCTTCCGGAACTCCCAGCATCACTGCCAGGGCCCACACATCTTTGGAGCATGAGGAGCAGCCTCTGCTGGGATCTTCCCACACACAAGCACTGCAAAGACCACCAAGAAGGAACACAGTGCTGGGAGCAGGTTCTGGAGTTGCATGGACTGGGGCATGTGGCTCACATCCCCAGCATGAGCAGAGTGTGTTTCACTCCCCGGGTGCTGCCTGATCAGGACTTGGTGTTCTGGAGGACCCACAACTTCAGCCCCTACATCACCACCCCTCTGATTATTGCCAGCTCTTGGCAGGAGCTGCAGCACCACCACACCAAGGGTGGGAGGGCTGCCCAGGGTCTGTCCTCCCACAGCTGCAGCTCCTGGCCAAGCCAGGGCACAGTGACAAAGTGAGGGCTGGTGTGAGATTTGGGAAACAGAGCAGGGGTTCACCTTGCTGCAGAGCAACTATGGGGTAAGCCAGGAAACTAACTGGGCTGGATTTAACTGGAAACTCTCAGGCACTGAAGGGAGGTCATCTGGACTACAAAAAGTAAACCTACACTTACCAGGAGTGAGACTTCTGGGGATTTGTTCCTGCAGATGGATTGATGATATTTGTCCCAGACCTGTGACAGAACACGGTAAAATCTCTGCTGATGTTCCTCCCAAAGTGAGAGCAATGTGAACAATTGTAAACCCCTGGAAGAGAGGCAGTGAAAGAACTTGGTGAACCTCAACCTGAGGGTGAGAAACGGAACTGAGACACAGCCAGAGTGACCATGGGGATGGCAGCATAGACCCTCTCCCAACACAGGGCACACAACAAGGGGACGACGGGAGAATCAGGTAGAGGGGTAAGGCCGTGGAGATACCTCGTGTACTGCAGTGGGAGAAGGAGCATAGGCAGGGCCACAGAAGCAGAGGGGAGCATTGGCTCTGTGTCACCTCCAAGGATCCCATCCCGCCCCTCCTGCCCAGACCAGACAGGGATCAAGGGAAGGCACTCAGGGAGGAGTCACACAGGATGTGAAGGGCTGGACACCTTGTGGGCCCAGACTGCATGGCCTCCCTGAGTTGTCCAAGAGATCGAAAGCACTATCTATAACCACCTTCCTGGAGAGAAGACAGAGGGGTCTGCTTGGTGCAACAAATACACTTAAAGCATTTGGAGCATTCCAAAAGCATTGGCCAAGGCTAAGTAGTCTGAAGCAGAAATCTCTTCCACAGGCACACAGCAGGAACAGTACCCTTCCACCAAAGGCTGCAGTTGCCACATGTCTCAGGTTGATTGTGCATACCTCCCCACATCTTGCAGCAAGGAGCCATGCTCCAAGACTTCCTGGAAAATTTGTTCTGCAAGCACTTAAAATTTCATCATCTGATGTAAGAAAAACAGTGTTAGGAAGTACCAGAATCTTGGTGGTAAAATAACTAGACCAGAATATCCTACAGTTGTGTTTGCTTGTGAAGGCATTTACCAGCCTAAAATCATCACTCCTTCCCATTGCCTCAAACCTTCCCAGTAAATGGAGAGACAGGGACCATGTCTCCAGCTGGCACAGACTGACTGCTCCAGATCTGTGCTAATACCCTTGTTTACATATGGCCTGACACACTCTTAATGCTAACAAGTAAATAGAAGCCTGTGGTTTGATTTAGTATGCAATTACACTTGCAAAATAAGAAGGAAAAAATAAGCTCATATTAAGCACTGATACGCACATTTTATTCAAGCACAAGTGGCATATGACAATGTGGATTTGCCCTTTGAGATGTCAGAGTTTAATGAAGTAGGAGAAATCCTGCAGAGAGTAACACAGGACTTAGATATCTCCTTATGAGGATTAACTTCATGCCCCTGTTTAGAAAAACAAACATTTTCTGCAGTAAATGAAAGTTGTCCTCCAGCTCAGGATAGCCTTTTACCATCACTGCCAGATTACTTTGTCCTCTGCTGGCTTGTTCCTGACAATGAATGTATTTGTAGCTGGACCTGCAACCCCTTGGGTCAAGATCCTGACAGCAACAGACCTCTGCCTGCATAAGGTCCAGACTGTCTTTCTTTCTCAGAAAAAAATAATATGTGCTCATATCTACATATTTTTCTATGAAGGAGACCTGCAGCCTTGTGGAGTGCACTGGAGGGTAGCCTGTGGTTTATAGTGGATCACTGTCTCTCACACTCACAGTGAAAGGCTGTCCTGCTTGTTGTTTCCTGGATGAAACGTGCAAGACTGATTTTGCCACAGGCCTGGGGAACTGCTTAAGCACCACTGAAACTACTTGGCTTTGGTTCATTTCCCAGCAGAGATTCATTTTTAGACTTGGTATTAGACTGTCTTTAGCAGCAGAACAGAGGGACTGCACTCAGTCCTTCTCTGCTCTCCATGCCCTCGAGGGCAGGTACCCCCACGGGCACAGTACCTGCTCAAAGGATTCTGTACCTGGATGCAGCCAGGTGAGCCCCACAGACCTGATGGAAATCACCCAGCTGGAAAACTAGTTGCTGCATTTCCCAGTCAGACTGGAGTTCAGGCCAGCAGCTGAGCAGAGAAAGAGAAACTTTCATTCTGGGGGAAAAAGTGACTTTCCTGGGAAAAATCCTCTTCAGGCTTCCATGAGATTTCCCTTGGAAGACCCTGCTCAGCCCTTACTTTCAGAAATTAAGGGTTCAGAAATTCCTGTGGAAAGTGCAACATGTTCAATCACCTTCCAAATGAACAGGTGAGCTGTGGAAGGTCATATGCACATCCATACTGAAGGTCCTTGTCTGTCAGCGCAAAAGAGCACAGCAGACTTTCCACTGACCACAACAGATTTTGCATGGTGACTGCAGACAGTCTCAGAGCCCATGAGGTAGAGCCCCTGCAGTGGCCATGTGGCCAACTCTTGCAGCAGTTGCATTCCCTGTCACCAACTTCTTGGTTGCAAAGATGGGGATTTTGTAGCATAATGAATGGTCACTTCATAAAGTTGTCTTAAAAGACTCCTAGTATTGTGTTGCGTCTGTGTCTTGAACTCGGTTTCCAAATTTGCTCCTGAACCACCTCCAGGAACAAATTCTGTACTGAAAATCAAGCTAACTGCTGACATATTTATTCATGCCAGTGAACTTCTAGTAAGGATGTTTTCAATCAGCAATTTCTCCAATAACTATTGGAACAAAGTCTGAAGGTCTATTGCCTACAGCCCTATCTGCCTTACTCGCTTAATTTTCACTGCATTAAACAGAGTTTTCCCCATAATATCTCTGGCTTTCTGTGTAACCTCCTTTTCCATTCAACTTCCATATCCTCAGCAGTGACCATTTCACAGCTCCTGTTTCCCCATCACCATTCAACAGCACCACCAACTCTCCTGCAGACCTGCTAATAGCACAAAGCAAGAAGCAGCATGAGGTCTGGCTGGTCCCAGACCACCTCCAAGCCAGGAGGCCACACAAACCCTTGCTGACTCCATTCTGGACCCTTGTACCCAGTGAGAACACAAACCTGCCTCTTTCATCTCTGAATAGATGTTTTTAATGAAAACATTGAGTATTGGGTTTGCATGGCGGAACATTGGTAGTGAGGGGGCTACAGGGGTGGTTTTTGTGAGGACCTGCTAGAAGCTTTTGGTATGCCCATGCAAAGACAGATGTGCCACTGGTTAATGCTGATCAGAAATGGTGGTAACACCTCTGTGATGAAGAAGGAGAAGGAGAAGGAGAAGGAGAAGGAGAAGGAGAAGGAGAAG